>VWPW01026046.1:0-134849 GCA_013389825.1 Crypturellus undulatus | reverse complement strand
TTTCTTCCAAAGGCAGGTTCCTAAACTCTCGGTGCCTCCGCTCTGGGGCCTGGCAAATCTTCTGGCACGGAAGGTGGGTTTTGCAGCACAGAGGGGTGATTAGAGCAGCAAGGAGGAAATAAGTAAGTAAAGCAGTGAGTGAGGATGTGGGCAGCTGGTACTAACACCCACAGTCCCACGACTGGAAATACCAGCGGAGTCTTCAGCCCTGAACCTTCTCTGCAGATGCAGAGCTCCTCTCCACAGCTGATATCCCCGGAGGTATTTGTGTTCCTATCTCCTGCTTAGGCTTGATTTGAAGTAAATGACAGAGGCCTTGATCCACTTTTAACAGCCTGTGTCTGTGTATTTAGCAGTTTACATAAGCAGTAAATTCAGCCAAGTGTTACAAAAACACAACTTGCCACCGAGTCAGGACAAGCACATTCTGTCCCCGTGTCTTACCTCTAAGAAAGCATCAGTGATGTCCCTAATTTCTTTCAGGCTGTCAAAGTCATGCTGGCCTAAAAGGTGAACTTTGTTGTGTGAAAAGAAAGGTTTGCAGAGGAAAATTTCAGCTATGGTTTTATTTTTTTTTTCTCCTGACGGAAGCTCAAATAGTTTTACTGACAACAGAGGATTTATTGTGAAGGCACAGACCTAGATTCACCAAATGGGTTGATATTAATGTCAAAAAGTCATCCTGTAAGTGCTCCGTAATACTGCAATTTAGCCAAGAAAAATGTGTTAGCTCTTCTATACTGAAAACCAAACAGTAGTCTTTAATATTAATACTGCTTTAAATATTACATCCTCACTTTAATTGGAAGATGTTTCCATATCTGTACTTGGGAAGCCTAGATTTCCGATGTAGAGAATTTCCCTTTAAGTCTCATCTTCAGTTACCTGAAACTTTGGCAAATTTACTTTCCAAACTGAAGCTGCTTACATGAAGGTGATTTGCCTTTCAAAAATCACAGCCATCATTATAATACATGGTGATGATATGGTAATTCACCCTGGCAGATAATATGCTTACAGGTATTAAAAAAATATATATTGGCACCACACATGATCCCAGTCATCNGGCACCACACATGATCCCAGTCATCAAAATAAATCATGGAATCTCAGTGAAAATACTTAACTTATACATTTTTAACATACCAGTTAAGCTGAATGAGGGTAGAAATCAAAACCATAAACTCCATGGGCACTAGTGAAACACACAGTTGTAACTGGGACTACTCCTCTCTACATCAACACTAGTGCAATAACATTGTTTGCACTGGAAAACAAAAAGATATTGAAGAGCTATATTAAATTATTTGAATTTTTAAAAAATATGTACAAAAATAGACATAATAACTAGAAAAACAAATATTAAGCCTTAGCTGACCACCAAAGATGCTCCCCAAGTGGCAACGAACTGCATGGTGCTTGGGTAAGTCCCAGAAAGGTGGATCTTCTAAGGCCATGAGCTTTCCAGCTTGGATTCCAGACCGCTTAGGGGGATTTCTGGAGAACAGCCAGAGTTCTGGGCATCTCTTAGTGTGACTCCATAGGTAACGAGGAGCTGGACTTGATCACGTACTACATGATGCGCATTCAATCCTGTGCGCTATTCAGTGGCAGTAACTCATGGACTTGTGAAAATTATAGGATTTTAGAAAGAACCAAAAGGGGATTCACTACGCTAGAATAAATCACACTGCCATGTAATATACAGCTTTTATAGTTAAGATCTTGGTTAAAGGAATGCAAGCTGGTTAATGCATGTATTCAATGATCCCTGTGAACCAGCACTTTGAAGCCATCATCCCTGTTGCACAACTGAGCTCCAAGGTGATTTTGCATGAACGACCTCGCAATTCTGTCCACGCCTCCAGGCTCATTTTTCTTCATCCAGCATAACAAAACTAATACCTAAAATTTACAACACACACTAATTATACCCCTAAAAAAGCGTGATTAAGCTACTGTACAATTACAACAGAATCAAAATGCATAACTACCTGAAATATTACAAGCATTATTTTTCTTCACAGTTAAAGTTCAAATCTGCTTTTAATTTTTGCTCTTTGGTCTGCCTAGAAAGACAAATTAGAAAGTTTAAAAGCATCAAAACATTGCTCCAAGCCTCGAATCTGTAGGTTATAAGTGGCATTTCTGAGAAGCTGTGTTTCACAAGCCTGGTAATTTGCAGTTTGTTACAAAGACATAACTTGGTTTCTGACTAAATTGTATTGTAAGTCATGCTCCTCAGAGAATGCCTGACTAAAAGGTGATGCTAAAGTAATTTCCATAACATCAAACTGTGCAATAAATTAAAACGCTCAGCTATATAGAGAAGAATCAGGGTAGACTGAGATGGAATTAGTTTCTTTATCATAACATTCACGCATCAATTACGGATGGGAAAGCCCAAAATACTGCTATGAAAACAGCAATGCAAAGTCTGATTTTAAAAACACAGCATTTGATTTGCAAATGGTTGACAATGACTTTCTTCTTTCTCAGAAATTGCTTTTCAGAAGTGCCCAAATATTCAACAAAATATTCTTCAAGGAGGAGGCTCCTAGCTGGCACAAACCAGTTGAGCTTCAGTGATTTGTGAAGTTCATCACACAGGGATCTGGGCCCTAGAGTCATCTTACAATAAGATGAAAACCAATTTCTCACTACTAAATTCATCTCTCAATACTAAATAAAGACTTATTGCCACTATTTTAAATAATCCATCTACCTGTTTGCACAAATCTGTGCTCTGTAGCAAACTGTCCCAAACACAGCTGTATTCTGTAGTAGCCCCAAGTAAATTGGGGTATAAAGCTTCTTATAAACCCTGTCCTTCCATAGGCACTGTTTTACCTAACCCTTCAACTGTTCACACTTCCAGATTGGGCACCAGCAGGAATTTCCCACTGCGTATCCGCAAGCAGCTCTCCATTCTTCTCCCTCTGACTGATGTTCAAATTCACACAGCAACATGAGTCACTCTGAAGGATCAAAACGTTCAAATCCAGCCTGAGAAGAGAAAGAAACCCCTTCAGAAGTTCCACTTGAAGGATTTTCTATGAACCAAAACACAAAATGGAATACAAAGAAACAAATTCTAAAACTGAAAATTTTATTAATCATTTAGAAACCCTGAATATTTTCCAGTCATTTGAAACTGTACTTTTTTCTTTCCTCTCTGAACTGAAACGCAACAATAATTTACACTGGATGCTAGCCAACAAAAAAGTGAAATTCAACCACATTCAGTGGCTTAAGACATGATGAACGCAGCCTTTACATCATTAAAGTAGGATTTGATATGCATGGAACTATAAAACCAAGTAGAATGGGATCTGATTCAAGACCTTCAAGTTTATATGAACTTCCCTACTGTGTGTCTCAGGACTTGGGCAGTTTTCCAAGTAAAACTAGCACTTTGCCTGACCCTGTTTCTGTGAAGAACGTGATGCCCTCCCATCTAGCCCCTGCCTGTTGCTTCTTCAGCTTCAGAAGAACTAGTCGATCATTCAGGAAATTACAGTAGTAGCAAAGGCAGTAACTGATACTTGCAAAAGAAAGCTCTTACTAGAGGAAAAAGAGATCAGAAAGGGTTCTGTCAATCTTTAAATTTCAAATGAACACATCTGTCAGGGTAGCTGCACCGAGCACTGCATGGAGCTTCTACCTCATTAGCTGGCAAGTCTTCACAGTGTAGTATCTCTGCTAGGGCTATTTTCTTTAATGAGACGGGAGAGCTCATTAAAAAAATAAAAATGAGAAAAGACTTAAGTCCCTACTTGCATAAACAGGGCAAACAAGGGGGTACCAATGTACGAGTCACTGAAGGGAGTCAATGCGACTTGAAGAAAGAAAAAAGTGTTCAGTGTGGCACATAGATTATAAAAATGAGTAATGGATGCAGCTGGGCCAAGGATAATTTATCCTGAATATTAGAAAAGGCTCTCCCACAGTGAGACTGAATTCATATTCTGTGCTGCCAAGGAAGAAGACTAAATGACAGCAGAGGTCTTTCCTCCTGTAATTTCCATCACATTATGAGTCAGTGATATATTTCCTTCCTGCCTTCGCATTTCATTCAGGTCATGCTGAGGTAGGGCAATAGCAGAAACCTCCTAGGCCTAGCAGAAACCTGATGCCACAAGGAAACTATCAGCCATCCTCAGAAACACAGAGCTCTCACATAACTTAAGTCATTTCAGTGCTTCTTGTTTGACAGTTTTTTCTTACAGTTTTCACTGGACAGCTGTATTAAACTAGCCACCTTAATAATGTCTGTTATTCTAGTTGCATGCCTAAACCATTCAAGGCAAACCATTCTTGTGCCAGTATTGTCCTTTCATCTGAAGAGTTTTTTCCAAACCTGTTTCTCATTGCCCTAACATACCTGTGTGCTATTGCAGCTTCCCTCAGTCTCAAAAGAGGCCAGGTCTTCCCAATAAAATCCCTTATTCCTTCCCATAATAAAGATGATGACTATAAGAATGGAAAGCCTAATTTCTCACTTAACCTATGAGAATGTTTCCACTTTAAAGCTGAATAATTAAAGAATTTTCCCCCCACGGAACTTAATTTCGACAAAATAAAATTAAACTGCTAACTCGAATTTTCATCTGAGAATAGGGTCTACTCCATGCCAGCTCTTTAGTTCTTTGTGCTCCACCTGCCTGCCCAGAGATACCTGCTGGAAGGGCTTCCTCTAAGCTCCAGATCAAGCTCATCCCTGCTCCCCCCAGCACAACCAAGGCTCAGGAAGTCCTTGCTGGAATTCAGGACACAGAAGCAAATAGTTTTGCTTGCAAAAGTCACAGCTATAGAACCACTACAGAGAGAGATTGCCACGCTGAACTTCTCAAGTATCCTTAGCCTAGGATGGATTTGTCCACGGTTCTTGTTGCTTCCAACTGGTAGTGGCACATTTGCCAGCTGGAGGCATTTGCTCTGTAAACTCATCTCTTGTTTTCACAGTTGATCCATGTCAGCCTAGAGACTCCTAAAAGGGGAAGGAAATAACTACTCTATGTTTTCTGTTGCCCACAGATATGAAGTTGTATTTACCAAATACAAAACAAAAATAGGCTTATTCAGAATTTCATCCATGTTACCAAGTCTCAAAGATGCTAATGTCTTAATTGCTGTTGTATGTAAAGGAACATATCTGCAGTTTTTAGTTTAGGTAGCAATGAAATACACCTAAGTGACAGTTGGTGTGAGCTTTATTTTTAAAGCGGAGAGCTCTCCTAGGCTCAAATATGAGGTGTTTAGACTCAGAAAAGTCCTGAGCTCACCATAACTATTGAAAAGCAGTGCCAACATATAATAATTCTGAATTAAGGTCAATCTTAAAGAAAAAGAGAGAGAGAGAGGTATGTGCGAGCATTAAGACTGATAGTCCCAGAGACAGTCTTGACATTCAGGGATGAACTCAATTCCACTGTAGGGGATGAAGCACATAGCCCCGAACTGCTAAACGTCCTACAGCCTTGAGGACAAGGGGAAGTTTCACACATTCTGTCTCTGTCTCTCCAGACCGGGAGGCAATCCCAGTCCATCACGATGCCCTGAGGAGCGCAGCGGCATTTCCTATTCTGCAGGCCAGGCAACCCCTGCAACTGCCAACAGGGTAAATTAGTTCTAATTCCAAGGAGCTGCTCTGAGCTTTGGACACTTGAGACTACAAACCTATTTCAGATGACCTATTGAATAGCTGTCAGATGGTAAAGATTTCTGGTTGCTGGGCTCAACCTGATCTGGAAGCCTCTGTATCTTACTCCTCATCTCCTAGGCAATTATTCTACCGCACACAGTAGAATTCTGATTTCTTCAATTGCCCCTTACCAATAAAAAGGTTGTACTTACATGGGGTGCTGCAGAAGGTGGAGAATTAAGTGAACAGTTTCATCTCACTATGAAAAATTCCTGTCTGAACTAGTAAATGCTGACACTTTCATTTTTATGTTAAATAGGGAAAAAAAGAAATTCAGCTCAATAATTGTATAAAAAAAGCATGACTAATTTTCTTAATTCTATTAGCAGTTTGTTATTGTTAATCCTGTTAGCTATACATTAACATAATGGTTTTCCAGAATGCAAATGATAGCATATTTTAAGAGCAACTCTGCTGATTTATAAAATGTAAATATAGTCTAATTTTCTAAGGCAATAACCAATCCTCAGCAAGTGTTCTGTGCAATGAGGATAAGACATAAGTGAGGTATGCTTTTAAATATAACATAATTTAAAAAGAAACATTTACATCTTCCAAAAAGACAGATTACAAAAGTGTACTATATGGCAATAGTCTTTTTTTTTCTTTAAAAACTATTCTCCCATTTTCATTTTGCTAACATGAGCTAGTAAACTTGATCCACATTTCCAGGCAGTTCCAATCAATCCAGGGCAACCCTTTTCTCTTCAAAGAGTGAACTCGGAACAAGTTTACTTAGCATCACATGGGAATGGGCTTTGGTCCCTGTTTTCCACATCTCATCAAGGTCAACAAGAGCCTTCTGAGCAATCTTCAGCCTACAGGACCTCTTCCATGTGCTCAAGAGATAGGCAAAGAGAACTGCAGTGGCAGGATTCACTTGGACTTCAACTCACACAAACTGAGTCCACGTTTTCCAGGTGCTTCAGCACTTGAAGGCAGCAGGAGCTCCAGCGCTATCTCCAGCTGGCTGCACCCAAACACGGATCATAAAATCGTATCGGCTCTTCGCCTCAAGCAATTCTTCTCTCTACTCATATATTTGGAGGGAATAAATAACAAGATTTAAAATCTCTCCTCTGACCTTGATTAGGTTTTAAACAAGATGAATTCTTAATCTCTCTTCACAAAACCGATTAATCAATTCCCTTAATCTTCTTAAACGTCTTTCTCCGGTTCTGTTTCCATTTCAGGCAATCTTTTTTGAACCAAGGTAGCCAGAAACACGGGTGTGCTTTTCCCAGCCACCTTGCCACTGCTCATTACAATTATAAAATGCTTCCCTGACTCTCCTAAAATGCTGTAGATACTTCACGTACTCTGTTTCAAGAGGATAATCATGGAATTCTCTCTCATGGCTCCATTTTCTGGTGACCACAATTACTCAAGTAAGAATCTTCAAATATTTCTGCTTCTTCAACTAGTGAAGAAGCAACTGGTTTGCTTAAACCAGTAGAGATTCTTCCTCGATAAAAGCCGATCACGATTTATCCCACTTTGCTTCGCCTCCCTATCCTTATTTGCTTCATAATCTTTCTAAGACTTTGCATAATACTAAAGTCAGATTAATAGGTCCTATAGTTCATCAATCAATCCCCTTCCCCCCATCCCTTTTTGTATACAAAGCACTACATTTGCTATTTCAAGCGCACAGAATTACGTCAAATTGACAGAACTAAGTGCAGAATCAAAGTATTATATTCTGCAGCTCTGTCTAGAGAGGAGGATGTTGCAGAAGGACATTATTCCCTCCCTTGGTCCGTCCCATTTGTACGGATGGGCTCAGGGAGGACCACGCAGACAAGCTGTGAGGGGAACGCGGTGCTGCCTTCCACACACGTCAGTTGGCTAAAGCCTAAGCAAGATTAAAACTGATGACAGAAATGGCTAATAGCTGAAGATGTTCACTAGAAATGAGGATAAAATCCTCTCGGAAAGACAGTTCTAGTCTGGAGCACCGCAGTGATATCTGCCTGAAAAGAGCTGTGTCAGTAGCTGCCAGGCAAAGTGATCCGCATTACATTCCCAATCCCTTTATCTATAAAAATCACTAGCATCACACATTTACATACTAACATAAGACTATCTTTGCATTTCTCTATTGTGCCGCTTTCCATCAATATATTACCACAGAAACTAGATTTCCCCCTGAGATATTTTGCACATAAGCCATCTGGTCTAGACTCGCTGAGATACGAGGAGTCTGCCTCTCAGCACGGGGCTCTCCAAACGCTTTCCTGGGGTCCACAGAAGGAGAGACTCCTTAGAAACATTTCTCTCGAGTAAAAAATAATAATTGTTATTTACCACGTGCATTCTACATCAGCAAGGTATTAAGCCTTCGTTAGGGAAAAACATCTGAGCAATTTGGCATATTGTAAGCATATGACACATAACCAGAAGGATAGTAAATGACAAAATATCTCCAGAATTGGGACCTTCAGCCCAATAGCCCACAAGGGTGCTTAATGTAAAGGATGTTCTTCCATCCCTGCTTGCACTGCCATCTTCCTCTTTCTTTTCCCTCTGTTTATTCTATTATACAACTGATTTGATACCAAAATGTAATTTTTAAATGAAAAACAGGAAAATCATTGCCTGCCTCTGTGACGAGCTTCTGAAGCAGCAGATTAGATGCACTGCTCTAGCACAGAGTGGAGAGTGTGTGACCGGATTACAGCTTGAAGTATGAACCTAGTCTGCTCCCCTTGTCATTATACGTACATCAGGGATTATTTAAGTGTGAAACTGCAAATTATATTACGTTTGTATTATTTTCTGGGACATTCTGATCTACCAGTCATCTTCACTCAAACTAAGCAGGACTACAGAGACATGGTGGTCCAAAGAGACATGACATAAATCAGTAATAACAAAGTCTGGGAGAGCTGGGTTTAACTACATCACACCCGTGATCTTTGACAAAATCTCTTTTTTCCCCCCTCAACTGTGAATCAGACTGTTTTCAACTCCAAGCTCTTTCACTCTTAATTCACCTTGTACATCTGGACTAGAGGAATCATAACAGGATCCCAATCTGAAATGGCAAACGTCAGTATTAGAATGCAGTAAACACGATGTTTCTGCAATACAGCTGAAGTGCAGAAACCACCTAGGAATTTCTTCGTGAATATTAAGAGTTCCTACTGCATTCTTATAATAGAGAAGATGCTTGAGAAATAAGGAAGTGAAAGAAATCTTGAACAAAATGTCTTGATTTAAGAAGCTGTCAAACTCGAGAAAAACAGGAAGCTCTGTATTTCTAGGCACATCTGAAACTCACTTTAGCATATAGCAACCTCAGGTAAGACTTTCCAGCTCCAATTCCAAATCCTTGGACGTGGGAGAGGGAGCACATTATAAAGCGGTTCCCCAAAGCCCCGCATCTACAGAAGGCAAAAGACACCTGAGCGGGTGGCACCTCCCAAGTAGCATCAAAGCCCACAGAGCAGCTCCACGAGGCACCTCTGCAGGTACCACAGCAAAAAACTGAGCTATTTAAGGTATCTCAGCACTTTCCTTCCTCAAAAGAAACCATACAGTAGGCATTTTAAGGACACAATAAATATTTCTATATTCCCTTCACCTGTTTTCTGAAACCTATAGCCATTTTCCCCTCAGTATTTGCTTCTCTGATTTAGTCTAGCTATATAATCTGTGCAGCAGAAAAGCTGAGAATAAAGACTTAATTATCTTACCACATCTGTAAGGTATTTGGATGATACCATAATTTTTGAATGTTACCATACTGTAAGGGATTTGCCTTTGTTGACACCAAAATATTTCTCATGCTAAAGATTTTGGGCATTACTCTGAAATCGTGCCAGCCTCACTGGCTTGCAAAGCTTTCTTTATGCTTGGGAAGTTTTATTATTATTACAGTAATGTTCAAACTCCCTGGCTGAGATCACGGTCCCATTGTGGATATGGCTTCAATAACAAGCAGGGAGCTGAGGCACAGAGAAGTTAAGCAGGTTGATCAGGGTCACACAGAGGGTGTTTAGAAAATTGGAACTGCAGCTGCTGCTTAAAGCAAGGCCACTCTCGCCCTCTGTCCATCGCTGTTTTTGTGTGATGTTAGAAGAGGGCTCAAGTTACCAGGGGCAAAACCACCAATTCGCCCTCTTGTAAGAAAAAGGGAGCACTGATGTTAATAGTACAGCAAAAAATCATAGAAAAATTGCAGTACAAAATACAAGTGTGCAACTGCCACCTTCACATGAATGAGAATAAAGAGACCAGCATAAGCTTTGTATGCCTGGTACCTATAGCATGGTATAGTATACATGGGGCCACCGTCATGGTCTGCTGGGCTCTGTCCTGTCCATGTCATGATACTCATGTCGCTTTTGTCATCAAGAGGAGGCAGGAATGGGGACTAGACATTCAGCAGGTGACTACATTAAAATAAGAATACTTTAATATTAAGAAGTGCCACACAGATGGCAGTTCTGACTCGAGTATGGCATGCTATAGCACAAAGGAGGGATTTTTCCACAGGGGGCAAATTCCAACCATCTGAAAACCAGTGAGCTATGGGAAAAGGAAACAAGAGTTATATTTGAACCTGTAACTGACACCAAAATTCGATTACTTTTTCAATTCTGAGTTATTTATCGCAAGCTGCTCTATCCATTGCAGAATAATAAATATCTGAAACATGTAACCTGTAGGACAACTTGCAGAACTCCTTTCCTCCATAGCAAGGGAGATCACTGCAACAAGGTGGCCAATTTCATTACCTATCCTAAAAAACACCCCAAACACCTAAATTCTTCTCATATTAGACTATACTGCAATGGTACAGTGGAAGGAATTAAGAATTAACTGTGGCTTAATCACCTGGTAGGAAGAACCAGGCAACATTAATTGTAGGGAGCACTGTCCTGCATCCCAACCAATAAATGTACAGTGTCCATAACCAAAAAACTGATTTGCTTCCACTGGGATGAATCCACACATCCATGAGTTTTGATGGAAGCTTCCTTAATTACTTTGTAATTCCAAAGCAAAATAAAGCAAGACTAAACTGCATTTGGGATAATTTTCAGAGATCAAACGCACAAATGTTAAGGCCAATTTTTTCATTCACTTCTACCATATTTTTTCCTCCCAGTACTTTTTGTAAATACAGAAGTGATGGGAAACTTTGCCTCTGCAGCACACAAGTAGCAGAGCCTGTGGGTTCAGAGTTAGCTATTAAGTCAGGCAAACCCACAAAGCTGTGAACTCCTAAAATTTAATCCCAGGAACTTGATGATCTGGATATGAACAGTTTATCCAGATGTGTACAGAAGAGACAGCTTTCAGCCAGACCACTTCCCTAATAAAATCTCTAGGTTTTAGGCTATTCAGATGATGCACTTCACTTGTTCCTCAAGTCAGGCTCGGAGGACAGTGACTAACAGTCTGAAGAACACCAGAAATTGGGGCGTGCAGACTGAACACAAAAGGAAGCCCAGAGACTGCTGCGAACAAAATAAATTGCTGAGCGCAGCCGTTCCTCATACAAACGAACTCTGCTCATTTTAAGCAGCCTCAGAGGCTATAGAAGCAAAAGAGCCTGGAAACAAATGAAAAATCTGTATTGGAGATTATACCCCTGAGCTGCGGCTATTGCCTTGCACAGATGGCCACAGAAGGGGGATTCAAACTGTCTCACATTTTCAAGTTGCAATAGGTATTTAGTGGAAGAAGCGGCAGACACCGATTGTTTTTATTTAGGCTCATACTTCTTGGCATTGAGCACTTCAGGATGGGGTAAATCAAGCGAGTCCCCTGTGCAGGGGAGCGCAGGAGGCGGCACCGCTGCAAGGTCACACATCACACTCGACATCTCAGTAAATGGGAATTGGCCACAGAGCAGTTCTGATCACTAATTATTCCAGCAGGTCGGCCTTGCAGCTTAATCTGTTTCTGATGGGCATGATTACGGCGGGGGTTTTTTTTGCACCTCAGCTGTATTTTCCTTACACACCACATTGTTAATGCAAGTAGCTTCCCTCTGTTGGCAGTGGATTACAGAAGTGTTGTTGCATGTTCATGAGAAAAACCTCCAGATAGAGACAGGTCGACAGGTTGAAGCTTACTTACTTTGGCATCATTAGAAGATCACGTTATTGCTTGTATTTCATAATACAAAGCTGTCCTGTTGCGCTGCAATGAAAAAGCATACTTAGCTTTTGTGTTTTAATGTGGATAACATGGATTTATTTTTGAAAAAACAAGTTCAGCTGTCACATTTAAACACTGCTATAATAGAAAACTACTGCTTACAAAAGGATTTTGTGTTCG
The DNA here is from genome assembly GCA_013389825.1 of Crypturellus undulatus. Taxonomy (NCBI): domain Eukaryota; kingdom Metazoa; phylum Chordata; class Aves; order Tinamiformes; family Tinamidae; genus Crypturellus; species Crypturellus undulatus. The sequence continues at coordinate 122,851 of VWPW01026046.1, read as the reverse complement.
AGTTTTGACTGTTTTTGATATTTCAAACAATACAAGAAAAGGAAGTAAAATCCAGTTTCAGTTATATCTTCATTTCTTCCCCAAGCCACATCAACACTTATTTAATAAGAAATAGCAGACAGCTCCTCATCTCCCCCTATTCTTCGCAGTAGCTAAATTAACTTCAGAGTAACTTTCATCCGGGTTTCTTGAATTTAGGCAAACCTTTTGGCAACAAGTTTGTTAAGCAGCTCAGAGCAGAAACTTCTCTACTGCTACACATTCACGTGCTCTTGGATAGCATTTTGGGGTGACCCGAATTAGGAAGCACGAACTGCAGGGCACATGTGATATTGGGAGAGTTGCACAAACACCCGCACGGGTAGTTTTTGCCCACCAAGTGGTCAGAAGTAGTTTGAGTCAGGGCAGATAAACAGTGTAACTCCCTCAATGAGATGCAAGAGAGAGGAAGCTTCCCCCTCGATCCCAGTGCTGCTTCTCAACCTTCCCAGACAGTATTTATTGTCCTCACCACATTATACCCTCTATATGAATGCTCGACCTCACACTCTAAACCACTTAAGGAAATTCTGTTAGTCACTTTCATTAAGCAGAGGCAGAAAAGCAAGCAAAATTATTAATACTACACGGTTATGCAAAGATCAGTGAAAAATGGTTAGCGCATTCTCTTGATAAGCTATGCAAAATTCTCCCAATTAACATTTTAATTAGAAAATTCACTTACCATGAAAGTGTCCTGCATTTTTCTTAAATGTTATGTTCTTCTTGCTTTCAAGTTCCTTCACAGTGTTTTTTCTGTGGCTTCTGAGATTAGATATCCAGCAGGAGGAAGTTGAAGTGAACTTACATTTGATAATTGATCCTCTATTTTAAAACTTAGGGCACTCATGCTTCTGTTTCACCCACCACTTGTCCTTGAAGATTAATTCACCTTTGCAAAAAAGGAATCACTTAACTGTACAAAAACCATTAGTTACAATTAGGAAATAAAGTGCATCAGACAAGGTTTATTTAGATAATATGTTTCAATTTTTTCAGGTTAGTGAAATACTCCCAAATGATTATATCCATTTGGTACAATGACTTCTCAAACTATGATACGGAAGAAAAGTTTAGACACTTCTATTGTGTAGCTGAGTATTTATTAGAAATCAGTAATGGTAAATTCATTTTGTTCCCCTTGTCACCAATAAGGTGTTCAGTGCTATGATTATAACTCCATTCCTTTCCTGAACGCCCTCTGTAAGCAATAACACTTCTGCCTCTAGAGACACTTGCAGGAATACTCAGCTTTTCCTCATCTTCAAAGTAACTCCCCTCTCCAGTTTCCTTTGATTATTGGTCAAAAGAGAAGGACATAGAAAAGATTTTTAATGGTAAGAAGCAAAAATTCCTTAGGAATAGCCGTGTCAAAGACAAGTTTCCAAATTTTTTGCTAAACCTGATCTTTACATAGACATTTTCTGGAATGGCAGAGCTTCAAATTTCAAATTCTCACTGCATAGACTGCCCAGTAGAACCCTCCTGATCCTAACACAATGTGAAAATTTTAAGTACTTAAATTGCAGCAGTGATCAAACCCTTTATAACTGTACACTCCAGTAGCATCCATGCTGTTGGCACTGCCTTATGACAAGCATCATGCAGGCACAAAAATTCTTGCACCTAAAACACAGGCAAATTGCACTCCTTGTCCCCACTATGGAGTATTAAGAGCCACGTCCTTGCACAGGTTTTGCAAAAACGGTTGTCATGACATGTGGTATATGCTGAATTAAAGAAAATAAATGTGGTATATGCTGTATTAGAGAAAATAATCACAAATGAACATATAAGAATGAATTTCTTTGCAAATCCCTAGCAGGGCACAGTCTTGCAAATACAACTATCCTTTTGCCTTTGGTTTACATTGCAAATTCAGAATAACTCTTTGCAACAAGCCATGTGGCCTTTCTAATTTTACAGCTGTTTCTATGCAAAATAGAAAAGGGAGTTTATTAAAAGAGAAATGTCAGCAAGTAGCATTAGAAAAACAATTATGACTTAGAAAAAAAATAACCAATGGAGCATCGCAAAGTCTGAGACCTATCTTATTATCAACAAATCATCCATAGTAAGAGCAATAATTAAGTTTCCTGATGATAACAGCAGGAAGCATCAGAACATCAAATATCAGAGCATGAGATGGCGGGGAACAGAATAATACAAGCAGGGTGGAATTTAATGGAATAAAAATGCAAAGTAATTACGAGCTGCTAGAAGTTCCTGTTTTAAGTTGGGGGAGTAGAGATGGAAATAGGAGAGGGAAAGAAAACTCAGCTCAGGACGATGCACAGGGCAGCAGAAGGAAAAACACAGCAGAGCCTGATGTTCCAAAGCCTGCAGGAGCTTGAACGAGGCAAATGAGAAGGTGCAAAATAGAGAGATCAGGGAGAAGCCCCTTGTGTCATCTGGCTACAAAACCATCCTAACTGTGTGGTACCTGGGGCAGGACCACTTGACACTGTCACATCTTAAATGTTGACTATGTTCACAGAAGATCCTAAGCCAGGAGGCAGGAGGGATAAGGAAGCAGAGAAGGGGCCTTTCCTATCAGGAAAACCTCTAACAGTCAAGTCCAGCCCTGCTGCTCCAATTTGTAGAGGGCAACTCCTCTGTGGCAGAATTCCACTTTGTGCTGCAAACACAGGGATAAATTGCTTTGTCTTAGCCTTGAAGGAACGAGTTCAGCAGCGCCTATTCTTTGCTATTGCTAAGAAAGACTAAGAACTTGGGACTGTTTACCTTTAAAAAGAGAAGCCACAGATGGAATGCAGTTAAGTTTCCCATAACACATTTGAAATCTAAACTGAAGGAAAAAAGAGAGTCAATTCTCTGATAAATTACATTTATGCTTTACATAAGGCCTCCATATTTGAAGAGATTCCTCTCTTGCCCCCCGATTGCTTTAAAATGATTTCTAAGAAAAGGAATGAGGACAAAAAAGCTGGTTTTAAAATAAAACTTAATAAATTATGACTGTTGTGTAATATCGTTACCCTCCGTAACAAAAGCCAGACTTAATCTTGGAGCATTTTTCTTTTGATGCATAAAGGTTGCAGCTACTAAGTGCTTCTGTTCCCAAAGTACCTTTCCAACCTGCTTCTTTTGAAAGCAACATCCACTCAAAAGATTGAAAGAGGGAAAAGAGGAATGCTGAAATAAAAAGTGAAGGTTAAATAATGTGCTGTATCCTCGTACAAAGCCAGAAGAGTTCCTATGCAGCCTGCGAGTAGAAACCCCCTGCAAAACCCTTTTCAGAAAGATCCAAAGAGCCCTGCAGAAGCATGGAGCCAGACTATAATACAGCAGTTTGGGCAGTTCTAAAGGATTTCCCTACAATACAATATTCTCCAACAGAACAGCCAGTACCTGCTCCAAAGGGGAGTGAACACCACTGCAGTACCAGCTATGGTCACTGGTATCACACATTTCCAGAGTTACATTTATTTCATCTTCCTTTTGTTCTTTCCTAATGGAATAATCAAACAGTGATCGTAGCAACATCTTCTAGACAATCTTCCTTCCATTCCCCATTCAATTCATAATATAAAATAATAAAAATAATNCATCTTCTAGACAATCTTCCTTCCATTCTCCATTCAATTCATAATATAAATTATATATATGGCAATATAGATATAATTTTATACATGNCCTTCCATTCCCCATTCAATTCATAATATAAAATAATAAAAATAATATAAAATAATAAAATAATATAAAATAAATATAATATAATATATAACATATGGCAATATAGATATATCTTATACATGTGGCATCTTTGTAAAACCAAAGCATGAGATAACTCCCGCAGAACAAACAAGATACATCTTTCCTGACACACAGTGAAAGATCGGAAAAACAACAATAAAAAGGCAAGGTTCAATTCTATAACCACCTAGACAGAGTTACACAAAAAGAACCTCAACATTTTACCTTATCATCATCTTATTGGCTGGATAAGTCACAGTTCAGGCACTAGGTCCCAACAAGAAATTTCACACTTGTAACAGCTCAAGATAAGGCTTACATTGAGCAAGCACCATGCAGATTTTGTTAAAAACTATGTCATATAAATATTAAAACTGAAATCTGTTAGTCATAACACGGTCTAAGTTGTTCTTCATTTCCTTATATGAAGAGAAAAACACACCAAACAGATGAAGTAATTAAGACAAGCCATGTTTCTTTGCTTCTTAAAGATACCAAATATGCAAAGCATTAATTTTATTAGATTGATTTTTGTCTCTTAACATTGCATCAGTTATAACCTACATTCACAGCAGAATTTTTATAATAGCAATTAGTAGCAGTTTAGCTGCTGTATTAGAAATCTCTTTAAACAGAAACTTATCACTAGCTATTCAGGTAACTTTAACATAAAGTGCAAAATCACAGTAAAACTCAGACAGATCTACGTCCCAGCTCTTACTCGGTGGAAGATAAAGCCTGTAAAACCAGTAGATACGGACACACTGTACAGAGCGTCACCTGAATGTAGCCATTTTCCCATTATCAGACAAGAAATTATTTTTCCAATTTTTAATGGTAGTGACGACAATAAAAAAATAAAGTTACAAACATAAAACAAAACACATTGGTAGGACTACCTGAAGCTTATTGCTGTAGTAGGTACCTTCACCTGATAAAGAGGTTGGGAAGAATTGAGACACAGTTCATTTCTTGATAGCCTTTGCTTGATTCCAACTTCAAGGAATCAACTACCAGGACATAACATAGCACTCTGTTGGGGTCATAAGTTATTTAAAAAAACCATACGTATGCATATGTGACTTTATTTACATACATATATATTTATATAATGTGCATGTACACACACACTTGGTTTTGAGCTACCTGCAGAGCAGGTGTGTAAACACACCATCATCATTCAAGTAGGAAGAAAGGTGGCCAGCACTAGCTCTTGTTCCTATTGCTACTGCTCCTCTCGATTCGAGCAGTGAAAACTCCAAATTTTATTAGAGCAGGGTCCAGTTAATGAGGCATAACCCACACTTTCCCATGTTGCTCCTGAACACTTGTCTTCAGCAAACGCCCTTTTAGTGCAAATTAACCATCAAAAATCGCTGTCTTTCCCTTACATCCACCTGTCTAGTTTTAGTGAAGTCCTTGGTAGTAGGGCGTAACTAGTAAGCCAGCAGCATCCACAAGGAAGACTAGTGGTTTGCCGACAGAATTCAAAGATGCTAATGAATTACTGGGCCAACAACCTCCTTCCCAATTGCTAGCATCACTTCTACTGCTTCCCTACTGCTAAACAGCATTTAGCAGGTGAGGCTTCAGCAGATACCATATCAATTTTTAAGTATTATAAACCAAGGAATATAACCTTTGCAACATTACTAAGCTCAACTTGCTGGCAAACACAAGACACCACTGCCAAAACCCCACTAGCACAACAGAAAACAGCCTGAACAGCAAAGCTTTTAGCACTCCCTCCTGTTCTTAGTTCTAGATAAGCATCAAGCTCACAACTTCAGTTCCCACAGAGTCATTTTCTCCCGATATCCTCCTTCATATCTTGGTTACATGTCAGTACTGCTGATACATTTAATCAAGAAAATTTTACTCTGTGCACAGATACAACAGAAGATCCAGAGAAATTTTGGAGGGGTGCAGGTTTGTTTTCCACTTTGACTATTCAGGTAGATAAGCAAAGTTGAAGGCCTGGGTGCTGTACTCCAAATAAGGGGCCTTCCCAGATGAGCTGGACTGCACAAGGCCATGGCATGCAAAGAAATTCTGGCCATACCTTTTCTTCATCATAACACCTAAACAAAGAACAGTCCTGTAGCAAATGTGGTCTTCCAGTTTGAAGTGATCTTCCCACAGCTTCTATAGGGTTATAAACTGCTTCAGATTCTTCTCTAAATTTAGCAGCAGCTATTTCAATGCCAAGGCTAAGTAAGATTTTTAGAAATCAATTCTATAAATATTCTTGCTATTTCAAAATAAACTCATGTTTTGAAAGTGCACACAAGACACCGAGCAGAGCATGTGGGATATTGCCATGCAACCAGAGTGACAAGATTTGAGTCTTTGTCCATCAGTTCTTCCATTTGATCATTTGACTAACAATCAAGATGGACAATCCAGGTCTCATGCAGCTTGAATAAATAAAATCAAAAGGCTCTATGGATGCACGGCAGAAACACTGATTTCATCACCTAGAACAGGTTCCCCCACCACCTAAAGGGAGCCAAAATAAAAACTAGTTGTCTTAAAAGGTTAAGTTTGACCACTTGCCACATACTCAGATGCATATGTTTAAAAAGTCATTTTGTACTTAAAATCCTGGAACATTCTAAGAATAAAGCCTGCTAATCTGCCACCAATAAATAAACATAGTGGGGTTAATTTCTATCTAATTTCTATCTATTCTTTTCTATCAAAAACAACTAATTTCTGGCAACCTTTATATTTTTGCCAGTGATATTTTAACAGAACTTTTTCTGGTATTCTGATCTAATACTGGATGACAGTTAAAATCTCAGCTTTATAAGAAAAGCCCTCGCTTCTATATTGATCTAAACTGCCAACTTAAAAACCCAAGTAATCTGAATTTCTTCCCCTTAATCAATGTTCTGGAATTATGGAAAGATGCTACGCATTTCTGTTCACATACAAAAGGACAGTCTAACAGATGTAAACTATTTATTGAATATTTGCCACCGATATTGTTAAATACATAATCTTGCAGTTTTTCGCTTTCAAGTTAAAATGTCAGAAACAGAACACCAAATATTTACAATTCTTATAAGGAATGTTACATAATGACACATTAAGGCGTAAATTCTTTTGGCTTATAATTCTGAAAAGAATGATAATAGCAAAAAGTGATGCAAAGTCTTCATTGTGAGATTATGATTAAGCTACAATGTTTTACAAAAATATGGTGTAAGATGGCAATAATCCCATTCAAAATCCTGCATTAAGGCCCCTTCAAGAGGGGCTGATAATTTATACAGTCAAAACTTTAAAATTTACATATAAAGGTACCCTATCCACCATTGAAAAGTACAACTCAACATATACAGTTTTCAGGCCACAGTTTTGAAGGTCTGGAGTATCAAGTTGGTTTGATGAATTAGTCGGTTGGCACTTATGAACACATTTATTGCCCTGTTGGGAAGGAAAAAGATAATACTTCAGACAATTCCATAATTGTGTCATCTCACTGAATTAGACATAGTATTACATCTGGGTAACTAAATATATTAGCATCTAGGCTTTGCATAAGAGAAGTACCTGGGTATATTTCATGATATTCTCATTTACCTTAAGTTTACAGCTGCCAAACCAATAGCATTTCTAGACCTACCTATCCTGATCATTTATTGGCAGGAACCTCTTTAGGTTTTGACTCTCAATCATTTAGTTTTGGGATTCTGGCTAACTAAAAAGCATTGAACAGATGGTCATTAAATGTCTTTTTTTTCTTTTTTCATCCCTGGAGCTGAACACTGCCTTCTCTGATCACTTCAGCAGCTCCTTCCTCAAAGACTGAACACGCACACACGCAGACACAAAACTCCCATTTTGTCTCCTCACATAAAGATAGGAAGGATGAGATCACTACAGCTTTAACTAAGTAATTTTACCTCTCAGTATGACTGTATCTTGTTAAGTGCTACCACCTTTTGGTAGGGCCACACCAACTTACATGGTATGCAGTTCTGACACACTTAAATTACTTCTTATACCCAAAGGATAAGGAATTCAAGTCTTATTACATATCTTGCAAGGAATCCCACTAATGCTTCCATTTAAAGCTTACGCCCAACACACATGGCACAGCACTGACTTCACACAAGGCCTAAAATTGGTCTCTGAGTATGCTTGGGGTATGTGCACTTACACCAGCACTCCCCCAAATTTCAGTCACATCTCAACCTATTCACAATGCAACCTGTTTACATTAAATTACGTGAATACTTATCTATACACTATAGGATATTCAGTATCACAAAGCTACTATGATCCACTTTTTGGTGGCACATGCAAGTTTAGACTCGATTTCAATGAAAGGGAAAAGAAGGCTCAATTCTTTAATAGGAGCAAGGTGGTATTCAAAGCTGGGTTCATAGGACTCCCTTCCTCTAGGAACACACTATCCCCTGGATGCTTTAAGCCTTTGCTAAGTTCAGCAAAACCAGCAATGCAAGTCAGTTCTCATCTGCAAAACAGCATCATGTGGAACATATTTTGGTACCATAAAAACCTGGCAGGCGTAAGCTCAGCATGCAAAACCACTGCTACAATGAAATACAAGAACAACAACTTCAAAACCCAAGTCCTGGAAAAAGCCTCACTTAACTGACTGAACCACTAGTGATAATATAAAAACATGAACATGCTGAGTCATTCTAAATATTACCATGCACTAAGGAGAAGAAGAAAGGAAGGGAAAAATTTTAAGTCACCTAAAAATGCTGCATAGATATAAAGCATTTTGCAAATGATATTTTGAAATAAGGAAGTTATTTTTTCATATAAAGTATCTGCAAGTTTTCCTTGTACATACATACACAAAACACCACATGAGGTGACATAGCTTAACCACCTGTGTAAGAATTCCAAGCTAGTACTGTATGTGGGTGTTGTACAGTCTTACCAGATAGATTTGCCCTCCCCACAACAGGAGGGAGGAAAAAGGAATACTATTTTATACTATTTTAAAGCAGCCACAATAGTCTGCACCTAGGTAGGAAAAAACAACATTACTGCAGCCCTGAGGAAGGTTGTTTATCAGCAAAAGCTTATCTGATTTTTCTTATCATACCACTTAGTCAAATACAAGATTCTTTTCTTCCCCATTAAGCACAGTCTGTGATAAGCATACTCACTTTCCATCTTTAAAATAGGTTTTCAGAGTATCACTGAAACTTTTGGAGTATTTTACAAACTCTTTCTTTTGGTGCTCAAGTGCCTAAGAAAACAATAACAAAAAACAACAGAAGTAGAATCTTCAAGTGACCATTCACCACAGCGAGGGTATATTTAGTAAGTTAAAGAAAGAGGAAAATAATTTAAAAATATGTACATACAGGAATTCAAATATTTTAGAAGACATACAGAAAAATTATCTTGTTCCCACTAAACTGATACTTTTAATAAAACAATTTTCTTGCTAAAGCAGTATGTCTAGTTAAAGTTTTCTTTGGCTAGACATTCTCATTCTATCATCAATCCGTTAAGCTCTCCTATTCACCCTTTGACTATAAGGATATGCTTCCTCTTATACTATTAAAAGAGCCATATAAAGAAGTTATTTCACATACCCTCCGGTTCTGGTATTGATATTTCTTGAAGACATTATTTACTGTGTCAAGAAGTTCCTTTATTGCACTCGCGATGTCCCTATTTGGCAATAAAAAGATAGCTGTAATATCCTTAAATTATCCTAATTTAAGGCTGGGATTTAATGCCCTTCTACAAGCAGACAAACTATATTTCTTAAAATAGTCTCTACTTCAGAGAAAGAACGTCAGACAGCATGTCGTGAGACCAAAAGCAAAGAGCCTGTCAAGTTATGGAGTAATTTACACTGGGTATCAACAAGTTAATTTCTGTCTAGGAACATGGGGGTCCTGTTAAAAATCCTCGGCTCTGTTCACTTTTATGTGCATGAGTCTAGTTGGAGCAGAGCTGCTAGCATCTTCTACAACTGTTTAAACATTTGGACCTAAACATGGTGTTGATCCTCCCTTGCCCCGGCCCCGTCCCCCACATTAAGCATCATTCTCTACGGTGAAGTGTTTTGTGCTCAGCATCATAGAAGCAACAGAAAAAAAAAGTCTTTTTGGAGACATCAGTGGAAATAAAGAGATCTCCTGTCCCTCCTCAAAGACTAGCTATTGTATCACTATGTAATTCAAAATGATCAGAAGGACCCATTCTTAACAAGATTTCAGCATTCCCTCTTGGTGTGTTGAAGAATTCTTCATTCCTTGGCTAACTAACATTAGGGGGTATCAATAATATCAGGAGAGTCAGAGTTGTAGCTGTGGGGATATGATGCATTACCCTTGATAAATTTGTTATTTTGATAACTTTTTGCATTTCAGAGTATTCAAGATAATGTACTACCCACTAGGCAGAGCATACAGATATTCAAAGTATTTTTCTGCTACAGTGTTACAAAGTAATCATTTTCTTCCGAGATCAATGACATTTCAAAAATAAATCAATGAAGTACAATGAATCCAAATTTAATTGTGAGGTATCCAATAAACCAAGACTTCACATGAATACAACTTTGTCTTTGTTTCATACTAAATATTTGTCATTCTCCAGGTGATCTCTGCAATCTTAAGATACAAAAATTCTCTACCGACTTTGTTCTCTTAAGAAGAGAAATTGAACACTTCCAACCCCTTGCTGAAGCTACCAATTCCAAAAGACGTCCTTTGGATTACAAAAGAGCTTGCAGGCAAGGGTTGTGAGGGTAGAGAAAAGATTAAAATGAGCCATGAGTAAAAAATGGGTCAGGTAAACTAACTGGTTTACCAAGTATTTTCACCAAATGAATGAGTCTGTCCTTAAGAACTCTCTGCAGGAGGCAGAACCCCTCCCACACTCTGCTGTCAGAGACTCGCTGCACAATCTGTTCATCTGATCCCCAGCAGGAAAGGAAAAGGATTGTGCGTGTGCAGTGACAACAGAATAAAGCCCCTCCTGAGAGGAATCCAATTGCTGACAAGGTTTCTCAGCATCAACGAGATTCCACATCCTACTATCTTGCTCTTTGCCTGCACTCCAAGGAAAAAGGATCCCCTAGTATCAAATGCTAGGAGGAGGACTAGGTTTTTGAGGGAAAGATGGGAGATGAGGGAAGCTGACTTCTTAGAAGCCCTTTATTAGATATGGATAAGAGGCAAAACTATAAAAGCCTTACGTTATATAAAAAGGTTGCATAATACTGCATAGCTCTTCTTGAAGATATGCCTTTTTGAGTCCTGCTACCCTAACAGTACTTTAGCAGCTCTACGCGCACATCATCCACTTTACAGTATAAAGGGAGCAAATGAATATAAACATGAAAGCAAAGGCAATTATATACTCAATATCCATTAAACAAATGTCGTTACGTTCTCCTAGGGTAGCTCTACAGCTTCATGTTGATGTACTCTACATATCTTTAAAATAAGTTGCAAAAGTTAAATAGAATTACAGTAGTGCAATTAAGTTGTCGTCACTTTACTGGTTCAATCTAATTTACAGAACTTATCTGAAGATGTCAAAAATTGTTCCCTGCACATATTTACTATTTTATATTTCAGAGTCATGAACTAGAGAAATGTACCCAGGGGTACAGTGATATTTTAGGACTTCATGAAAAGTATCATAGTAGTAACATTGTAAGCTTATGCAGCCGTTTTAATTAAAACTCTAACAGTGGAAGTGGTATAACTAGATTCAGAATATTATGTGCAAAGCAACACTCTATGAATGTCACCACAAACTAGTTCTTGCATGAGAAAAAAAATGACTTCAATTCAACTATTCATGACTGTTGGAACTGAAGCATCATTTGGCCATAAAAGTTCAGTCCAGAAAAATTAAGAAAAACTATTATTTTCGCTATCTGTGCATAGAAATTTAGTTTATTTAAAACACATCACTGGTTATCCTGACTTGGCCTAGTCCCACTCCCCAGGAAGCAATCACCTCAGCAAGTACCAGCATAAAACTGGTTTTTGGTTTGTCATTTTGAAGGACAAAGTGTTTTGATCTTGATCTGCCAACAAATACATTATGTAGCACTTACTTGATTGTCTGAAGAAATCTCACTCTGTCATTTATCTCATCAGGAATCTTACTAAGAATCTGTTTAAGTGCTCGTGCCTTTTCATTCAGGTCTTGGAATTCTGGTTCTGGTCTTTCAATCATATATTCTAACAAGGAGAACATTCAAATATTCCATTAGCTTCTAGTGACAGCTAAAACTGCTACCTCACAAAATGCAGTAGTATTCCCACAGCTTAATTCAAGGTAAAAACAGCCAACAACTGTCACATCCACAAAATGGCAATACCTATGCTTTACATCAACAGAAATATAGCATAAATAACTTTCTAAATGAAAATCTGAACAGGAAAGAAGCCCAACTTATTTTATCAGTGTGAGATGCTGAAAATATTACACTAATTAAGTATGGTCTAAAAATACTTTATAGCTCCTTTTTGCTCAAATAGCTACTGTTAATAATTTGAAGCATGGAAGCAAAAAACAAGTTTTATTCTCTTCCTCCATATTTGCTTTTTTCCCCCTGATTGTTTAAATTGCAAAAGGCGACCCATGCAATTCCCCAAATAAATGTAAACTCTAAACATTCATTCTCTCCCTCTTTCTCCTATTAGAGAAGTATTAAGACAGTACTACTGTTCTATGCTGAATAATAGGAAATCTATTAAAAAGAACTTTTGCAAATAGGTACAAAGAAACACAAATTGCGAGGTAATAGTATAACCAAAGATATTCATATTAAACATAAGGGAGATTTTACCTTCTACATCATCAGCTGCCATACGCAGAAGAGACTCTGTGAAGTTTACATCCACACTTTTTTTCTCCAGAATTTTCATAATGATATCCTGTGTGAGACCTGGATTTTCTTTTTCAGCCTGCATTGCAAAGGTTTTTATTTAGAGATGCAAGAACTGAATACTCCAAGCATAAAGGCAGTCTTTTATGCAACACCCTTCACACACAGCAGGAGTTTGCTGGAAAGAGTCTAATGGGCTTAAGCAAGCAGATTACATTACACATCACTCATCTACTACAACATCCATTTTTCTTAGATCATAACAAGGGTTTTGCATAAGCAACCTTCCTAAAAATCTTTTCCATTCATTTCAATTTGATTAAGAAATATTCCATATTAAAACTCTCTATATTCTGTTTTACTCCCACAAACAAACTTTGGGTGAATTGACACTGGAGGTATTCACACTACTTGTGTTGCTATCAAAAGACTCTGCTGTATTAAATAAGAATGAGAAATTTTTTTTTAGTACTACCATTCTTCACCATCATAGCTTTTTCATTACTTTCTTTCTGCTTAGCACTTACGACCAGTTTTTAAAACACTTTTTAACATCTAAGAGCTCTAATTGAGAATCAAGACTCTCTACAGTCATATTTAAATGCAGAGATAGGGAAGTATTATTTACACAACTCAAACTAAGAAGGTATATAACAGTTATTTTGTTTAAAGAAAAAAAAAAAAAAAAAACACCATCACCTTTAAGAAAAGCCACTAAGAAAAAAAGCCACTCGTAAAGATTTCAAATACGTAAAATAAAAAATCTAAAAGGAAAAGCATCATTACAGCTCGGTGCTAATATACAAAACACTGAACCTCCTCTCAGCCAAATAATGACAAAATTCGGTATCCATTCATACTATAAATAGTTTTTAAAGTTTGCTACATTGCTATTTCCCTATGAACATCTACTCTAAGTATGCTTGTCATGGTACAGACTAAAATTTCTTTACCTTTACTTCTTTTTAGTCATAGCTATTCATTACATGAACTGCCACACTTCTCCAACTTAGCAGTGGATATTACCAATCAATTATTTTTGTATAGACACACATATGTTTTAAGATTATTGATAAGAATAAGGCGGTCTTAAAACAAGAAAATACAAAGCAGCAAGACAGATGAGAGTTATTTTAAGCTTCATGACAGATACAAGTTACTGCTCACCTTAATAAAAGCTGCTCTCAGTGTCTGAGCTGCAGATAGATTTACTCTTTCTAGCTGCAATGAAAGGAGAATGATTAGCAATACCAGTGTTACCAAACAAAACAAGTAGTCAGGTATTACCTTAGAGAGCAGAATGGAAACAGGAACAAACAAAATCTGAATGTTGGGTTTGATTTGAAGGATAGATAAAGTTTACTCCCAAAAGGAGTAATAAATAAATAAATAAAAATGCTAAAAGGACTGCCACTAAGTAAAAACATTAAAAAGCCCAAATACATCACTGGACATGTTTTGATCTTGTCCAGCCTGCAGCTGCAGTTCCAAAGTCTTTGAAAACATCCTGACCATCTCCAGGGTTTGTAGATAGAGAATTACCCAACTAAATAAAGCCAGTAGCAACAAAGATATTATGCTGTTCACAGGTAACTACATGTTACTGGTACACAAACACAGAAATTACTACAACTATAGCGTATCATCCACTATTAGTGGATGCAGAAAATTCCAAAAATTTACAATAAAAAAGGAAACACTAAAATAATAATCTCTAAAGGAAGGGTACATTCAGATATAAGTGTAATTTGACCAGGGTAGTTGGTAAACTTCAACTTCTACCTTGTGCACAGCACTATCAGTCTTTTTTTTTTTTTTTTTTTTTTTTAAGTGAAAGTCTTATCTAGTGCAAAACTTTAGGAAAAAAGATCAGGGCCAAGATAGCTAACAACCTTTTAGGGTTGCCTTAATGGACAGGATTAAAAAAAAAAAAATCTATAGTAAGAAGACAGTGCTAGATGTGGGACAGAAAGCTTTCCATATCAAGATGAGCAGCCGACTTTTGTGATCAAAATTCCCAATTAAATGGGTTTATTGCATTCTAAAGCAAACCACACAGCTTACCTCGTTGAAGACAGGGTACATAACTGCATAAAGAGGCATGGAAACCATAGAAGTGGTCTCTGCTTCATTCTTCATCTCTTCCATTGTCATCCTCATTCAAAGTCCCACTTCTCAGGAAAAATGCTATAGAAGCATAAAACTCCTCATTCACTGAAGCGTTTCTTCTTTTTCTTCGTTGTGCAAGAATAAAGAACCTAAAAAGTATACTGTCCTTAGGATGCATAAGGGGAGAGGAGAAAAAAAAATAAAAAAAAGAATGCTTATGACTGAAGCTTTCTAAAAATGAAAAGGCACACAACAATTTTAAGTTTACAACTGCCCAGAAAGTAGGAATTCTTTTACAGATTCCATTCCCACTTAACTGAATTTCAAAATCTTCGTTCAAAACTCTTAAGTGATCACGTATCTTTAGTAAGGTATAAAGCTGAAAAGCTTAACTTAAGCTTTTGTGCAACTCATTTGTCCAAAAGCAGTAATTTTATTTAATATGAAATACATAAATCTTGCCACAAGTAATCAACAATGTAAGATTCCTAACAACTCTCATACATGAAAAGTTTTGTTTAAAAGCATTAAATAATACACACCCAAAATACTAGTAGATGTGTTAAGATAGAGCTAGCATTAAAACTAGATACCTATTCCAAAACACATAGCATTTGTAGCAAGCTATAATTCTCCTACAGGACATAACTACCAGTGTCTGCTTCCTATCTTGTTTGAGTTCCGAATATTACATCTTTGTTTTCATATTCGCAGAAGTCCTGTTTCCATTCAGGGTGTGTCAATAGACATTAGCTCAATAAAAACTGCTTCAGTAACTGAACCTAACTTTTGGAAGTTCTCCACCCAGTCCAGCTCATCCTCTCCAACACAGAGTGATCACTGCTCAGACCCAGAAGCAATCTGGAAAAAAGGTCACCCCGTAGCTCATAAGAAATCTCTGTAAAGGTATGCTTCTTGTCTTGGTATTTTAGTGTAAAGACAAGTCCAAGGGAATTTAAGAAATATCACAAGTTATTACTGTGATCAGTATCATTTCTAAGTAGTTTGAACAGTCAAGAAAAGCCCAAACGTTTCTTGCTGTATTCTTCCTTATGCTTTGCAGTTGCTAAGAGTTTTCTGCATAAAACCACTGAAATTGAAAAAAGTGTTCATTTGGCCCAGGACAGGTGCACATAGTAGTTAACTATAATTGCGCAAAGGGAAATATGTTACTGGTTACAGCAAACACTGTATAGTCACTTGAGTGACTGTAAATATCATGCATGTCATTTCTAAGTATATGACTAGGCGGTTTGAAATTAACCAGAAAGTGAGAAGTCAAGTAAAGAACTAGTCACATGGCAGAAAAAACCCACAGTTAAGAAGAAATTTGAACAAAAATATGATTGTCATCAGAAGTGACTGTTATTTATTCAAGATTTTTTTGCATGAATTATCTGTCATAATTTTTATCTTTATTTCACATATTGTTCAAACCCTTCGTCATAACATATACAGGCAGATTCTTACAGCCGTAAAAAGACCTACTGTGATTTTAAAAAGGGATACAACCATATGAGGAGGGTCCACACGGACGAAACTATGAAATTAGGATTCTCACATCTGTCACTTACAGCAGCTATTTTACAGCTGTCAAGAACACAGAATACAAATAAATATTTATCAAAACTCAAAGTTGAGTATAATTTTAAAAATTCTTTCAAAGTTATAAAAATCATGCAAACTCTTATACATTAGAGGGAAAAAGACTAGTCTAAACAAGTTTTTATTCACAACTGCTGGTACAGCAAGCACCAGCTGTCCTATTGCAGGTGCATATTCCCTGTACTAAGTAACTTAGACACATAAGGGGCAGAGGGAGGCACAGAACTGTTTTACTGATTAATTCTGTGTTTCTGCAAGTTTAGTAGAAAGAAATGATCAAGGGACCTTCTACACAAAGGAGGACCTCTAAAAAGAACATTTCCAGAATAATTTACTGCAAGCCTTTTACCTAAATTACTGTCATGAATAGATTCTTAGCTTAGTTTGAGAGCACCATATCAAATTATTGAACAATTTTTTTTTTAATTTTGGGAGGAAAAAAAATAGATTAAATTAGACTGTTAAACACTTAACAGCATTCACATGGAAAAATGCTAACTGAAAACATGTGTTTTATGATGATGAAAAAGTATTATATCACGGACTATAATGAACTCATACACTCCTAAGTGATTATTCATCCATGGTACAGTTTAATATGCCGTATAGAAAACGCTATCTACTATCATCTCTTTACCAAACACCAACAATCAAAAAGAAAAAAGGTAGTTTTAAAAACATATACATAAAATTATACATAAGAAACATCAAGTACTTTTGTTGCCAGCCTATGAAGAGAAATATAGTCAAGGTATCATTAGCCCTTCTTGCCTGTTCTATAAAGGTTCTCATTTTCCAGAAGACAATTGCATGACACGCAATTACCTAATGTATTTGTCTGTTAATACTGCCATACTATTCATCTTCTTAACTAGAAAGTAACTTCTTTACATCTTACATATATAATTTAGGTGTACCACAGTCTTTAATGATGAAAGAGAGCAGAAACTGGAGTCTTTCAAAAAGAAAACAAACAAACAAAAAAATCATACTTTTTTGCCTTACAGAAATACAGTTTCTCATAGCTGCACTAAAACTTAATCCTAATTATGGACTGAATCAATACGGAAAGCAAAATCACCTCTAGTAGTTAGATAAATTATCAGAAGTTCAATGCACTTTTAGAGAGGGGCCTGGCTACAGTCAAAGTTTAGATGAAAATTGTCATGCTGCTTCTATCTTTTTCTCCTTTTTTTTTTTTTTTTTTTTTTGGTCTGTAATCAAGACTTGTCACAGAGTGCACCAAGAATTAGGACATCACTGTCTGCTGAAAGCTTAACTGCAGTTCACTTGAATCTCCAAATAGCCTTTTAACTGAGATAAGTTTATACAAGTTCCACTAGCTATTTAATTCAAGTTTCACGTTCTCAAGAAGATGGAACAAAACTCTGAAAACGTCATGTCAAGAATAGCACAGTGTAGCTCTGTGCTAATTTAGCTCAGACAAATCCTGGCAAATTACTATCAAAAGACACACAAAGGTGTTTCCCACCTGGCATAAAACTTGTTAACTGGGGTCTGAGGAGACAAGAAAACAGTCAGACTGAACGTCTGGGAACAAACACAGACTGCCAAATACAGACTGTGCATAAGCCTGATTTTGATTACAGTGATCCCACAGATTCCAGCACAGCCCGTTAGCCAGGAATTATAACAAAGTCAAGCTTCTTTACATGACACCAGCCAGAGACAACGAAAAGAATGGATCCAAGGGAATTTAGAGATAATTTTGAGATTCTATTTTGATAACAATGCTGAGGTGTCTGGCTACAAGCCTGTCTGCTCGGTCTCAAGTCAAAACCATCAAGCTCTATTGAGAGATGTGTTGGCATGGAGTATGTTTTCACTGTCAATACAAATCTTACATTCCACCCTTTAAAGTTGCAGCGCTTAAGTATTGCTATGCCAGTTACTCAGCAAGCACTACAAGACTCAATTTTGTTCACTAGCTTTATGAATTTTACTACTGTCACTACTGTTAAGAGTGACCAAGGTCAAAGTTGGCTTTCTCTAATCTATGCCACTGACAGATTTTTGGTAAAGCACTAAATCAAGCAGCAGAAATACAGAGCTCCTAATGCGAATACCCCTACGGTCTACAACAATCTTCCCCTAACTTGCACTTGCTTCTCAGCCAGCATGAAAGCCAGTGCGATATCTATGAACATAAAAAGGTGTTGGTGTAATAATAGCTTATCAAATTGTGTTTAAAGAGAACACAGTATCTCAATTATAACTCTAAAGAACTTTTTAAATAAAATAGCAGAAACTTCATGCATCAACTGGCTTAACTCAAGATTCAAATCCTGCCACCAGTAGACCTACCTACGCCAGAATCAAGCTGCCTCTATCCAAGTACTCAGGCTGTATATTGAACAGAATATACTATTTAAACTGCATACATAGTACCACATAGCTTTGTCATGCTTCCCTTATTAATGGTCATTTAAGAAAAAAATAAAAATAAAAAATATAAAGCTTTTTCCTTTCCAGACACTAGCTTACCTGCTAGCACTACACTTCCTTACAGATTGTAATCTTTTACCATTGTATAACTTAAAGCATATGCTATGAAGTCATTTAAGCTCTGTACTTAAGAACTACTTTTCTCTCTTTTGAACACTGACAAAACTTCACGATGCATTTGCAAAAAGACTGTGAGAAAATACTAGAGCGGCTGATCTTTCAGAGCCAGACAAGCAAGGCATTGGCTAAATAAGAATACTAAGAAGGTAAGGCTGGCTTGAGACATTTGTAAGCTAATTCCTTCTCATTCCCTTTCAGCAGGCCGCCTGCTTCAGCTTTCTGAAGGGCAAGCAGGAAACACCTCTGGACCTAGCTGACAAAAACAGGTTTCTACTTTTATTTCCTGAAAGCCTTAGAAAAACCAAAGGCTCACAAGGAAATATCACCTTCACCTCTACTTTCATTTCTACTGGCAGCATATTGGCCAACTGGGAATGAAAAAGAAAAAAATGTGAACAGACATGTTTTTCCTTGGAATGAGACAAAGGAGGAAAAGGGTGATTTGTGTATGGAAGAAGAAAAAGGGATAAAGACTGAAAAACCAAGCCTGATCAATACTTATGTTCTCCAGTGTCCTCTCTGAAAATGGTTAGTAACACATTTCAGAGAAGCACATAAAAAACCTCAACAGAACAGTAGATACATTAGCTTTACTTTTAAAAACCAAAAGAGATTTCAAAATTTAGGTTTCAGTAGTTGCTTTCAGAGCACTCATGGGAGTCAGTGCACAGCTCAACTATGACAACTTCTGTGTGGAAAAAAAAAAGTAGAGAAAACCAGAAACAGTTAAAAATGTCCTTTATTTAACTAGCTCCACCTTCCAATTTGTACACCCCGCAGTTTCACTGAAAAGACAGTAGAAAGAACATTATTAGAAGATAGCACTGAGGTTCTAAAAGGATCTTTAAAAACCTGCAGTTAAAGAGATAAGCAGTTCCCAAACACCCATCCAAATATGCTACAGTCGCTTACACTTGGGTTCACCCTGACAAGGTCTGACTGCTCATGTCTTATTTTACTGGGAGAGCGATTCCTATGAGTAATTCAGAAGTCACACAAACAATTCACCACGAACCCAAGTAGCCCACTTGGAGAATCAGGTCAACCTTAAAAAAAACCCAAAAACTTGTTCCGAAATCACTCTTATAATTGATTCACACTCTCTTGCCATGCTGAACTTCAAAATAAGGAGGATATAGTCCTTCCTAATAATAAAAATAATCTAGCTTTTGTGCTTGCCATATGAGAAACAAGAAGGGCCTCCTTCACTTTTATTTGGATATCTTGGATATCTGGATATCACTTTTATTTGGAATCACTTTTATTTGGATAACTGGTGAAACTGAGGTGAAGCCTGAAGACTTCACCTCAGTTTCACCAGTTATCCATATAAAAGCTGTTTTAATCAGAACAAGTTGCTACTCTTAGTGCACATAATAGCAACAACATATGCCAGCTTCTCTTCCAAGATGTTCCCTGCCCACCTTTGGGGGATTTGAAAGCAAAGCAAATATTCCTGCCTCTATTTGTCTACCCTGGGAAACGAGACTCAAACAAAACAATTTCAAGCAGCCAAGCAGAGGCCTCCTCCCTCACCAGCCAAGTCTCCTAAGGAGGCTCCTTGCAAACATCAGGGGAAGCTAAAAATACACATCGGGCCTGGGCGGGTCGGGCCCCGGCCGGGCACCCGCCTCCCTCTCCAGGCCCAGGCTGGGGCCTGAGGCCCTGAGGGACCCCGAGAAACAGGCAACGAATGGGGGTAACGGGCGGCAGGAGGGACGAGGCCGCGGCAGGCCTCGCTCCAAGGGGAACCCGGTCACCTAGGGGCCCGGCCAGGCCGCGGGGGCGCCGAGGAGAAGCGGGGAACGAGGGGAGAGGGGGAGCCCCGTCCCCGGCCGCCCTCGCCTCAGCTAGGCGCAGCCGGCGGCCCCCGCCCGACCCCAATGCTCGAAGGCCGTTTACGCTCGTAGCGCAGCGCAGGTCCGAGGGGAGACAGAGGCCCTACGCAAAGGCACTAGCGACGGCGCCGCGCTCCCCGCCGCCCGCGCGGGCGCTCCGCGGGGACACGGAGCCTCTTACCGCGCGCCGCGGCCCGCCGAGCCCCCCGCTCCTCAGTGCGCTCCGCCGGAAGTGCCGGGAGGAGGAAGCGGCCGCCGCCGTTACCGCACGGCAGGCGTTGTCCGGAACTGGCCGGCGGCAGCGGCGGCCGCCCAGGGGCTGCTGGGAAATGTAGTCCTGGTGCAGCACGGCCACGCGCCCCACAATGCAACGCGGAGCGGGGGGGTGGGCTATGAGGAGGAGCCGGGTGGAGGAGGCGGGGCCGCGCGGAGGGGGCGGGGCCCCGTGNGGCCGCGCGGAGGGGGCGGGGCCGGGGGCGGGGCGTGCCGCGGGGCGGGGCAGGGGGTTATGAAGGCGGCGGCCGCGGCGCTGCCAACACTCCCGGGGCGGCGGAGTGCGGAGGAGAGTGGGTTCGGGCAGTCTGTGGCTGTGACCGGTGCTCCGGGACGGTGAGTCGGTTCGTGCACCCCGTGTTTCCCCCTTTGGAGGGGGTTTCCCAGTGCTGTTGGGTTCCCTGGAGTGCGGCGAGCGCGCCCATGCTGTGGCCGTAACGGTCGCGCGCAGCCGTTGCCCGCGCGCGAGCTCGACCGTTAGCGCTGAGGGGAGGTGGTGGCCGCCCCAGAGGGGCGGGCAGGGAGGTCCCTCCGCTGCGAGCGCTTGGAGGGAGAGAGAGCTAGAAAATATTTACCGTGCTTGNCGTTAGCGCTGAGGGGAGGTGGTGGCCGCCCCAGAGGGGCGGGCAGGGAGGTCCCTCCGCTGCGAGGGAGAGAGAGGGTTAGAAAATAACTGCCGTGCTTGGACCGGCGCTCTGGGCACGAGCTCGTCCCTGTGAGGGAGCTGCGGGCGCTTCGTTACCGAGAAATCCTGTGGCGAGGGCGGTCAGTGCTGGGAAACCCCCCGGCGCGGAGCGGGAAGCGGCGCCTCTGAGGTGCCCCTTCGCCGGCTCTCCCTGCTGCAGCTGGGCGGGCGCGTTCCTCGGCAGGAATCACCACAAAAACACTCAAAAACATTTTAAGGAATTATCTGTCTCTCTTCTCGTGCCGGGGCATGGTGGTTTTGCAGGAAGGCTCCGTGCACAGCCCTGTACGGCCGCGTCCAGCCGTGCTCCCCCGTTCCCCATCGCTCGCACGTCCTGCCCGCCTGACCCGTGGCTCTTGGCAAGTTTGTGGCGATGAGTAATCCTTGGGCGTCCAAAAGCAGAAGTTCCACCTCTAAACTTGCACTCTCCTCCCTTTGAACTATATTAACATTATAAACCATGTCAGTGCTCAAAAATCCGTAGAAATATATGGAGTTTTCTCTCTTTTTTTTTTTGGTCTCTTGGGAAACTTAAATGAGCCAGCATGTTATTTGCTAGAGATAACTGTGTTACTGAAATGCTTTAGATTAAAAGCTTTGTCTGTAAAAATGCAATACTTATGAAATACAACTCAGTTCTGGGTTTCTATCTGCATTTGTGTATATCAATGTGAAAAACTTTTTTTTAGTGATTATGGTTTAATATTAAGAAGACATTCTGATGCAAACAGGTGAATGAGTGTGGAACTGAACAGG
This sequence comes from Crypturellus undulatus, assembly GCA_013389825.1. NCBI lineage: Eukaryota > Metazoa > Chordata > Aves > Tinamiformes > Tinamidae > Crypturellus > Crypturellus undulatus. The sequence goes on along the minus strand of VWPW01026046.1, from coordinate 100,386 downwards.
TCTGTGAAGCATTGGCTGTACCCTGTAGTTCCTCCAGCAGTATATTCTATTTCACCTAGATCAATATAGGATCAATATAGCAGATATTTCATTTATCTTAGCTTTAAATGATGAGAGACTATCAATATGTCCTCTTATAGATTGAAATGCATGCATGTATATGGTATTTTACTCTTGGTAAATTCAGTGTTTCAAAATAAAGCTGCAAAAATTCATACAGTTGAAGTGGTATCAGTTTTTAAACTAGAATATTCTACTGCACTATCTATATCCTTCCAACAGATGTGTACTGCTGTGGTCTAGGTTACTGCTTGTTATATGTTAGAAAATCTGATTCACTTAAGGCACAGCTTTCCTCATTCTGTTCTATGACAATGAAAAAAATGTGGTGCTAAATTGTTCTTGAAAATAAAGCCAACTTCAGTATCAGCTGTGTAATTAAACTTCAGAAAGGCATGCAGTTAACAAATATTTGCACAACACAAGATGGAAGTTAAAAATATCAAGTTATTTTGTTCTCAAAAAAGGGAATGTGGAATTAGCAAAGTATAAAAACGAATTGCATGGTTTGAGGACAAGCTGAAAGCAAGGCTTGCCAGACTCAACAGGGAAGGCAAGCAAGGCTAGAGCTTCTAAAAGGGTTGTGGCTTTTTCTGAGTATCCTTGGTTTTGTTTCAGTTATACTGGATGGTGCATGCGGGAAAGAGAGAATTGGAGTTAAAAAGAAAACCTGAAGTCAAAAGATAAAGCAAGAAGCCTTCAAATTTTCACTACTTTATAAAATATATGGAAGTTTCTGAGATTCCGACATCTCTTCTACCAGGAGGGTTATGATGGAAAAATGCAGTTAATCTTTTAAATCACTTTTTCTCTGAAATCCCCTGAAGATTTCCCTGTTTTCATTACTCTTGGTAATCAAATCAGGATAGTCAATATATGGGCACTTAAAGTGAGGAGTAGTTAGTTAGGTATTGCAGAATTAGAAAGTAAAAAGGTAACTCAAACTTTCCTTTCAAGAGGAAAACAAAGCCTTAAGGGTTGTTATTTTACCTTTGCCATAAGGTGAATTCTATCCATGAACATAAGCCCTTGAGGACTATTTGTGAATGATTACTAAGAGTAAAACAGAATTTACATTCTTGGCTTTCAATTGTTTTAATATCTGCAGGGGCAAAGGCCTACTTAGGTAACTGGAGCAATATAATCCAGTTGTGTTGAATCAGAACAATCTCATATCCCAAGTGTGTGTGTGTGCAGGGCACTGGGCAAACCTCTTCTGTGGCTTGCTGGGCTGTAAAACAGCTTTGCTTCTTGCTGCTTTTGCCTTGAGACAGACGTAGTGCCTGGCTGCAGAATTACACGAAGCATCTGAGAACAAGATGAGTGTTTGTGGCATTTGTTTCCATTCCCCTGCAGAATGGAGTCTATATTCATTTTCATTCTGGTAATATCTATTAATGCAATTGAAAATGAAGAATAGAGATTCTATTTTGCTCTTGGTTATCATTCATGCAATGTAATTTAGCAGTTCTAAATGGTTTTCTATTCATGAATAGAACTTTATTTGTCTTATAAAAATCATTTGCAATCATGTGCAGGACATAATGAAACTGGCAACTTCAAGACATAAAATCCTATTGTTATGTAATTAGGGTTAGTATTTGGTCTTATTTTTTGTTTACAGTTTGTATTTAACATTCAAACCAATATGCAAATGTATAAACAAACTAGCAATCAGATAAGGAGCATTTTATTTTCTTTTATTTTATAAATAGCTTAATATGGAAGATCTCAATACTGTGAGAGCACAAGTTGCTGCCACTAAATGAGAAATCTAAAATTTTGATCCTCACTGAAAGACTGAGGTGATATTTTCTCTTTTTCCCTCCACCAAATTCTGTTTTAAAAGTTAATTGCATATTGTATGCATGTAGATACCAAGATATCTAGTGCATTTTGCTAAACCTCAAGCTAACTAGATTGCCTTGTCCTCTGTATTAGATCCTTGCATACGTACAGACATATATATGCTCTGCTCAACCCAGACAGAGCTTTTAAAAGTAGCTGGTTCTTGACCACATGGCTAATACTGGTTGTCTTCTGCTGTACAACAATGTTCTCTCTTGTCTGCTATGATGTTGACAGCTTCTAATATCTAATTTGTTGGTGTTAAAAATGTGTGATAAGGAGTTGTTCTGATGTGGTAGGTAAGCTCACATCCTGCTTCATTTAATATACTTCAAAGCTATTGATGGTGAAAACTGCAGATTGTGGCTAGTGTGATGAAAGCTGAGTTGTCCACTTACATTTTGGTATTTTAACATCATTTTGAAGCAACTATAGCTATGGGTCAGGAAAAGAAAAATTGTATTGATAAAACCTAATGAGCTAGATGTGTCTGGCTTTTAGGTTAATAAGATTTGACCTCTTTTGTTTTAAAGGATTCATGTCTTAGCCAAGTGCTTAAGAATTACAATAACCCTTGAGAAATATTTCTTAGGTCTTAAGACTATTCTTTCATGAAGAAATAATAATGACAAATAGTATTACTGCAATACGGAAAATGCTAGACAGCCTGTATTTGGTTTTACCTAAATAGCTGAATTCAAAGGCATTTTTCCTTTGTGTTTTCCAGCTGTGCAGCTGCTATGGTGTTACCATTGCATCTAAACAAGTAATAGCTTATTACTGAAAAATGTTTCTAATCTAGTGTATATGTCTGAGAAATCAAAACTTACTGTGACCTTGATTGGACCAATGGCCAATTGGCTGCTTCTAGAAAGATCCTGATGCCTGCAAGGACTGAAGCTTTGACTACCACATGTACAGTGGGATTTTTTTAAATATACAAACACGAGTACTTGTTAACTTGTTAATTAAGGAATGGTCTTTCCAAGTCCCGCAAGAATGTCAGTTATCTATTTTTTTTTCTGTCCTTTTTTTTTTGTGTACTGGGTTTGGGGATTTCCATATCTGAGTTTTCACTTCCTACCTTCTTTCAATATCTTCAAGACTTGTTTTCTCCAGTGCAATTCCTTGAGGCTTGCTTAGTAGAGGAAAGTATACACTAATTGCCTTCCCAATAATATAATTTGCCCAGACTTGCTCCTTAACTGTGTTTTGGACCTCCTCTTCTGCAGAAGAGATTCAGTTCCATCTCTTGAGTCTCCTGTGGATTTTATGGAGTAAATCATAGGACTTGGCCTTTAGACTTTTGATGCTTTTCTTAACTGACCTTGATATGTCAAGGTAATGCTAGGAGCTGTAGAGACAGCCTGTCTGGTTGCCTCACTGTCACTTAGCTGCAGAGACTGCCTCCTGCCTTTGCAGTATAGCAAAATCATGTTTTTCCAGTATCTGCTGTTTGTAAGTCTGAGGTTGTGATCTTTGGCTCCGCTTTTCCAGTTTACCTCAGTTATGTAAGTTGTAGTTAGAATAGGCTTAAAGTTTTACGGTGCATCTCTTCAAAAAGACAGTTTTACTGTACCAATTAGAATACTTTTCTTCCTGCACGCTTACTCTAAAGCAGTTACTGCAGCATTTCATGACTGTGTACTTCACATTAAGAATTTGAAGTCACTGAAGCAACTCTTTTTACCAGATATCTTTTTTCTTATATAACATTTGCTCTATTTTCTAAACTATTTAAAAATAATCAAAAGCTAAGGCCATCTGAGCAACTGACTAATATCAGATCTTCAGCCAGACATCCTGTTGTTGCAAATGATACCTAGGTCTCAACCTGAAAAAAATGAAGGTAGAGACTGTAGATCCATGATATCCTTTTCATCTGGCAAAGAAGTAGGAGGAAGATGAGAGGGAAGCCAAGTTATTTTTACTGTAAATATGTCAATTTACTGAGTTGTTAATTTCAGATTATTCAAAAAGCAGGAGGAGGCAACACTGGTGTCTGCCAAAACCAAAGTAATTAGTGGGAGTCAGAAGATGTCTAATGATTCCTACAAAGTAATAAAGAGAAATAAACTACTCTCTTATTGAACTGGATGTGTTAAAACACAGTTATAGTTCTATTTTATTTCTAAAAGCATGTGTGCTTACATGTAGTGAGCAAAAAAAAAAAAACCTCCTTATTAAAGTAGATTTCCTTATTCACAATAATTTTCAGACAGCAGATCTTTAAAAAGAGAAAAGCAAATGTGTCTGTGCCTCTAAAATAAAGATTCTGGTATCACTTGTCAAAGCTGATATTTGAGCTCTCAGCCTTTTCTTTCCTAGGCTAAACAGGCCCAGATCTCAGCCTGTCCTTGTAAGAGATGCTCCAGTCTCTGGACCCTCTCCAATAGCTCCATGTCCCTTTTGTCCTGGGGAGCTCAGAACTGGACCCAGTCTTCTGGATGTGGCCTCGCTAGGTCTGAGTAGCAGGGCAGATTCACCTCCCTCGACCTGCTGGCAACTCTTGTCCTAGTGCAGCCCAGGAGCCCATTGGCCTTCTGGGTCACCAAGGCACATTGCTGCCTCATGGGCAGCTTATTTTCTGCCAAGACTCCCAGGTCCTTCTGCACAGAGCTGTTCTCCAGCAGGTCATCCCCAACCTCTACTGCTTCCTGGGGTTATTCCTACCCATGCGCAGAACCCTGCACCTGCCTTTGAACCTCATGAGGTTCCTCTCTGCCCATCCCTCCAGCCTGGCCAGGTCCCTCTGGTATATCAACTACTTGCAGTTTTGTATCATCAACAAACTTGCTGGTGCTGCACTCTCTCTTCATCCAGGTCGCTGATGAATAGATTGCACAGGATTGGGCCCAACTGGGGCCCTGGAGGACACCACTAGCTTCAGATCTCTGTGCCATTGATCACAACTCTTAAGCTCTGCCACCTAGCAAGGTTTCAATCCACCTTAGTGCCCACTCATTTAACCCACCTGTCCTGAGGACGTTATGGGAGACAGTGTTAAAAGTTTTGCTGAAGTCAAGGCAGACAACATCTACTGCTCCCCCCTCATCTACCCACTCAGTCCTCCTATCAGATTGGTTGAGCATTTCCNCCTGTCCTGAGGACGTTATGGGAGACAGTGTTAAAAGCTTTGCTGAAGTCAAGGCAGACAACATCTGCTTCCCCCCTCATCTACCCACTCAGTCCTTCTATCAGATCAGTTCAGCATTTCCCCTCAGTGAATCCATGCTAACTACTACTGATCATCTTGTTCTCCTTGTGCACAGGGAGCTCATCCAGGATGAGCTGTCCCTTACCTTTCTGGTGATGGATGTGAGGCTGACTGGCCTGCAGCACTCCTGGGTGCATCCCATCAGGGCCCATGGATCTGCTGGTGTCAGGTTTGTCTATGTGATCTCTAACCTGATCTTCAGCCAAGGGCAAGTCTTCCTTTTTCCAGACTTCCTCTCTTGTCTCCAGGGTCTGGGCTTCCAGAGGGTTGACCTTAGTAAAGAGTGAAATGAAGAAAGCATTCAGTGACCTAGTTAAGGGATAATTACAAGAATAAGAGGCAGAGCTCAAATCATCTGTCCTATGTCATTCCTGGGCCAGCTGGGCCCTCCTTCATTTACTGTGTTTTTTTTTTTTTTTTTTAAATTACTTTCTAGAGTAAGCAGGAGTGGCTTGACTATCCTGCCCTGCTACCTTTCTAACGCTGAAGTAAACTACATAGAAAAGTAGTTATATTACTTAATAAAAAGTAGTCTGATTATAAACCAGAGAGAAGCGCATGCCAGTGAATGGCTCCTCTTCCCCTGCCCCTTATTTGGCACTCTGGCTTAGCTGTATAAGGAGCTCTAGATACATTTCTATTGGGAATTAAGAAAAGAATGTTCTTAGATGAACATCATCTGGCAGATCTGAGCAGTGTGGAACAGTCCTTGTGGTGGTTCATAGCAGCAGGTGCTGCTGTTCTCCCGTGTCGGGACAGGTTCCCAAGGCGTGTGCTGTGCCTGTGTGAATGCAGCTTCTGAATTCCCTGTCATCTGTGTAGTCACGTCATACCCTACCCATGATTGTTGCTTCCCCTAGGGAAGCATCCGAGGCACTGCAAATATCATGGTAGCACAAACAGGAGGATTTGAGAGCTTTTTGGTGTCCCTGCTTGCACAGAAGCTGCTCCTTAGCATTATCTGTAGCTGCAAGTTCCCATCTGCTCTTCCTGTAGTGCATATGTTGAAATAACGGGGAAAACAATACTGGATTTATGAAGTGATACCAAGAAAAAGAAGCAAGTGGGAATGTCCCATGGCATATATGAAATAGTCAAGCTGATAGAAAACTTGCATGAAAATGAAATCAAAGTGAAACTTGCATGAAAGTGAAAAAGAAATTATGTAATAAATTAAGTTAAAAAATAACTAGTAAGTAGATGTATTTTGTGAGGATGGAATCTATGAAGGGGAAAAAAATGTCATCAGCTAAGCTTTAATATATGAGGAAAACCTACCCACAGTATCAAAACATAGGCAGCTTGTTAGCTAGACATAACTGATGTCAGGTCTTCATCTGTGAAGTGACAGCAAGATGCCAGTTAGTTTCAAGAGGCTGAGTGCATTTACAGTGCAAATAAGTTCTGGGGTTTCTGGAATCACATTTCTCCAGGAGAACCCTGGCATGGCTGATGTTAGTTGGGAGGAGGAGCCAGCAACACAGGCCTAAATCTGCAGGTAGGAATCGTTACAAAGAGCTACCTCAAATCTCTATGGGTAGAGAGAGTATTGGGGAGAGATGTCTATGGTAGTGTGTGTTACTGCTACTTTTCATTTAGGGATGACAAAGACTACCTAAACTGATATTTAACATCTCTTCCTAAATATATTTCTTATTTTTTTAGGATAACCTGGAATAATCTTTATGTCACTATCCCATCTGAGTTTTTACTTAATTCCTTAAGAGCTGTAGGGCTTTCAGAGACTCCTCAGAAAAGTAACCAATGTACTAAAATAGACTTTTGCAGTCATGGATTATATTGGCCTTTAGGAAAGGATTAGATTGGCCTCTTCTGGAAAATAATAATAAAAAAGTAACACTAACGGATAGCCTAGCTTTAGAAAGGGAAAAAAGCTTCCCCCCATCTTTTGGGAGCCAGATTATTTAATCTATTTAACTTGCATTTCTGCTGCATAAAATAAAAATGATAATGATCGTATATGGTTTGTTGAAAGGTAAGAGTCAGTTTGAATGTGGTAATACTTTTAATAGCTTTAATATGTTGCATATAGAACTGTGTGGCATAATATTCTTCAGGCATGGTGATTTTTACTGTCCCAGAGCTGCTTGATATAGATTTCTTAGAGGTATCAGATCATTCATACTAGGTACTTTAAGGATAAATGGTACTATAGATTTCAGAGGGAGGGTGCTCTGTAAATCTTTCTGTGCAATGGATGAATAACACTTTGTCTGAATGACAGCAGCTGTAAATCCTGGATACTGTGTGAGTTGTAGAGATGTTTTGTACTGCCCTGATCAAAGGGGTGCACTGTGTGGTTTGTGTGTGTCTATCTGTGATTTGCTACATACATTAAAAATGCTAGAGGAGATCATTAAAATACTATATTCCTTTAGAAAAAAAATCAGTGTTAAGTGGAATTTCAGTCAAAGCTGTGCAAATACTTAATACCCTTTTGAAACAAGGAAGTTTTTCTATTGCTGAAGTCTTACAGATGTGTGGATGCAAAAGAAGGCATCATGCTAACATGAAATTCCAAGTTTTTTATGCTAAAATGTAGTAGATCATCCCAGAAGTCAATTTATTCAAAAAAAACCATATTCCTTAAACAGCAATAGAGGTACTTTAGAGTACTTGAGGCAACATGCTTTTCCTATATAAGGCAAATTTACCTTGACTCTGGATTAAAGAGACGCTGAAGAGTCTTTCACTCTTAAATTGCTGCTAATCTCAGTCTCATATTTTACCTGGTTGACTACAGTAATGTATTTTTGACTGTCTTTAGTTTATACAGAACATAGTTAATTAAGACATGCTATACATTTCCCTAGAGTCCAAGTATAATGTTCAGCTGACCAGTCTGCATGAATAATCCATTGCTTGTCTTATAAATTAATGATACACAGCTATGGTAATTGATGTCTTCATGCAGGCTATGGAAATGCTCATTGAAATCTCTTATTTTTCCTATCACTACACTTTAAATTTAATTTCAGAAAATTTCATGCCATGAGTGGTGTTAGGCTGTAGTCTCTGAAATGGATCTTCCTGGGAGGATCCTGCTCTTTCTGTAGGAGTAAGAGTTTGATATGGGGGCTTTTTAAAATAAATATAGGTTACTCTGAAAAACTGAAAATCATGAGACTTGGTTAATCTAGTGCACTGGCTGAACCACTGCATTAGTTTTTGAAGTTTCTAGTAACAGTGTATCATTGCTATAAAATAGCAGTTGTTTTATATATGATGCCTTTCAAAAATCTTAGTATTACATCTGACAATACAAATTGGTACTACAAATCCTAATACCTAGGATAAGAGTTTGTATTTAGACCTTCCTATGATCTAATATTATAGAAGCAATTAAGGGATGAGCTGATAGCACATTTCTATTTCAAACTTTGCATGTCAAAGGCTGCATGCATTTTGTTGAGACTTGCATTCTATACTGTAGCTATGATGCCTGTATGGCAGGAAAACTGTTTTGCTTCCTTGTAGGATTTTTTTTTTTCCCCATTTCACTCATAACTGAAATGTTAGGGCTGTCTGGTCTATCTTTAATGCATGACAATTAATGGTCCCTTTATCTTGTTTTTCAACCAAGAAGGAATTGACTAGGTCAGTATTTGGAGGAAACCTACAGCTTGGTGGTATTTCAGTAGCACTTTACAAGTGAAACAGTAATCCCAAATAAAGGCATCAGATTGCTGAGTATTAAAGATGAAGTTGTCTTTGGGGGGGATTTTCTTTTGTTATTGTCCATGTTTCATAAAACATACACTCTGTATCTGAATTTCTCTTATCAGGAACCCACAGTCTTTGCTTTCATTCTTTCAACTTTTTACAGTGTTTTGCAGAAAGATTATGTACTTTACTTCAAATCTACTTTTGTAATAAAAATACAAAGTAGAATTTTACTTATGTAGGTTTTTCATGCTTTGTTTTTTATGCTCAAGTATGCAAAATATGGTCAAATTCAAATCTTTCAGTTGACTATAATGGGTCTTGGACTTGAAATATACAGTACTGTAATGGTTTTTATTCCATAAAAGAATCTTCTGGCATATTGAATGGCTGAGATGCACAGTTGCCTATCGGCATAGAGCCGTAACATCAGTATTTCTACATGTATTATTTAAGTTTCAAAGCCTACTTCATGTGGCAGTTATCAGCACTTGAATTCTCCAGTAAGGAGCACTCTGAAACAGATCTTAGAACAGGCAATAAAAATTGAATATGTAAATATGGATTTGATCTAGACTAGTCCAGCATAGGTTGTGCTGTGTAAATGTGCTTGTGTGGTAGGTCTTTGGGGTGTTATTTTTTTCAGTAGTACTATAGACCTTTGTCCTTTTCTGTTTTTCTGGAAAAGTCAAAAAGGTAAAATCTCACTATCCAGAGAGAGATATATTCAAGAATGTCAGAAAACAGCAAGTAAAATGTAATGACTTCTTAAAATGGCTGGTATGGGAATTCATTACATTGCTTAGGGACTCTTCCTTCATCATCTTGATAGGTAACCTGTTGGTGCTCCCTCAATCTTTCATGCTTACTGCCAAACAAGTAACACAGATCATACAGGGACTTAAAAATGTGTGTTCCTCTGAAGAGCAAGCTGGAGTTAAGCATGGAAAGTTTCAGGCTGCTGTTCTCCATGTGCACAGCTTACCTTTCCAAATAGCCTTTCCCATTGTGGATCTGAATTCAATATTTTTATCTCTACTTGAACTCTTGAGTTGATGGAAGACCTTTGAGAGCAAGGTGCTGTGATGTATGTAGTGGTTAAAAAATTGACCATTAAACAGAAAAGGCATTTTCTACTGTGTTTCAGCACACTACTTCTAGAAATAAATGGAAGTTTAATTTTTGAGATGGATGAAATCAATTCTTTTGATTGTTTTCTTTTTAAAGACTTTTTAATGTAGTTTTTGACAGCTTGTCTGAGTTCAGTCCATCAACCATTCCTTCAAAATAATTTTAGAAGAAATTTGACTGATGATCTAAAATTAATCATATACTGTAACTGACCCATACCGTTCAGTTATTTGCTTATTTAAATTCCTTATTTGTTCTTCCCCTTTGCTAGTAGCTATATGATATTATTTAAGTCTAATAGCATGCACTGCTCTTTTTTAATCTGCTGAAGCTTTTCTTGTATATCTTTTCATTATAACTCATCTATTAAGAATGAGGCTTCCAAAGTGTAGAATTGACTTAATGGGTAAAGCTCTTTGCTGGTCAGTGGCTCTTAAAGATTTGAGAGAGAAAAGGAGGAACAGACGTCTGAGAAGCCATTAATGACATCCTCTTGAGAGAGAGATTGTTACTGTTTTCCTGGTATTTTAAGTTTTTCTTAAGATGTTCGTTGATTATAGGGAAGCAAAATACTTTTGGCTTACCCTTGTTCCTATGCATAAATGTTTCTTAATATAGTCACTAATAATAAGTTGTTAGTACACTGTATTGGTTAATTCAGTTATTCCAGAGTTCAGCTGTAACTGGCAGACAGTTCCCATCTACGTGTGACACATGGGTTTGGACAGGAGTTCTATGTAGATAAATACAATAAAATACGCAAAATACCTCTTAATGTGAATAGAAGTTATGGTAACTGTGGTAAACTTTTAGGTTCTCCAGTTGGGCTTTTGGTCTCAGTTTATTATGGATAATGCCTTTGTTGTATACAGAGTACTGAATTGAGTCCATATTTATTAAATCTATTGAAGAATAAACCAGATTTTTCAGCTGAAATATATTTCAAGTGAACAATAACACCTTAATGGAGCTGAGTCAGCTGATACCAGGTGAAAATCTCTTATTATTGGAGACAGTTGTGTCAAAGGCTAGTTCTGCAAAACTACTTTGTTGATTAGGAATAGTGTTTTCTGGAATATTCCATTTCACCTGGAATATTGAGCCACCAGAAGAGAGTTGCTTTCTCATGTGCCTGCCTGTTTCTGCTTGTTCTCAGGCAAGATGTGAGGTGCTTTGCTCTTGGAAATCTGACCCTGAAGAATGTTGATGTTGCACATAGGCATAGAAAGAGGACGTGTCCACGTGAACTGGTATTAGACTTGCATTCAAATAGCTTTTGCCCTTGTGTTTCAGTTTTATGAAGTAATGTGTTGCTGACAAGGAGTAAATCCTGATTGCTTCAGTTACAGAAAAATGCTCAGCTTCTTTTGATAAAGATAAAATATGTTTGTTACTGTGCCTCTTTTGGGCATGCAGCGATTTGGTTCTGGGACATTAAATGCACAGTTGGGTTGTACAATCTACTTTACTTTTCCCTGTGGATTGGGAAACTAAGCAAAAAGACTCTGGGAGCTTATGAAATATTTTTTCTGAGTATTAATTCAAACATAAGGGACAACTTATTTTTTCAGGCCTCTTAAATAAAAGCAGAGATTCCTAGTAAACAGAGCTCAGTTCATCAGGAGGCATTATGTACCATCCATAAAACCGAATACAGTGGCTGCTTCAGTGTTTTTATTGCTCACTTGAATTTGAACCCTACTTGCCTGTATTGCCAAAAGAATCATGTAAGCACAGAACAAAAAGGTGTGCTGAGACCTTATTTGATTTTTTTCTTTGTTTTTCTTTATAATTGTTTAATTATGCAGAGAGCATAGGTCAGGAGCAGCTTTAGGTAACTTTTTTCTCTTGCCTTCCCTGTTATACTAACTAGGCAGTAAAAGCCTGTTCAGCCCTATATTTAAATATTTAAGAGGGATGTAATACAGTGTTTTTTAAACTGGTTCTATGGTATGTGTATGAGAATGTGTATGAACAGAGAATGTATATGGGTGAGCATGTGCCTATACACGTGTGTGTGTGTATGTATATATATAAAAGAATGGTTCAGCATACGGGAAGTGAGGATATGTATGCTCTATAAAGGGAATTTGCAACTCGCTCATCACTCACCTATCACTTTCCCAATGCACAGTCAACTTTACCTTGACATGTGACATGTTTGTCTAATATTCTTAAAGACATTAGTGGTTTAGACTTCCCCAGGGAATCTATTCCTGAGTTTCAGTGTCTTTGTTAGTAAATTGCCATCACTAGAATCTAGCCTGCTGCTTTGGTACTGCAATTTGACATGACTCTGTGGCATCCACCACTTTGAGTGACATCAGTTTTAAGTCTTTTTTTTTAGCATTGCCTCCCTTATGGATAAGAACAAGAACCATAATAAAACAGCTTCAAACTGACAAAATTGAACTTTATAAATCTTTGTCACTTTCATACTTGGTCACTTCAGCTGACATCATTGTTAATCAAATCATAGAATCAAATAAGCACTTGTTTTTGGTTGGACTGAAATGGCTGTCAAACTTAAGGGGAAATCACTCTGAAAAAAATGTTCCTGGTTGTTTGGAAGGCATAACTTGCCTTTCACATTAAGCTTTCACTCATCTTGCATTTCAGAATAACTAGCTAGACCTCATTTTTGACAATTCATCAATAACACCATCAAACTAATTATCTGAGGCATACACGATTTGGTCTGGATATTAAAGGGAAATAAGTTCTTATTTCCTGAATAAAGCAAATTCAGCGATTTTGAGGGACTTGAGTGCTCTGTGTTCAATAGTATGTAAATACAGTCATAGTTCCCCTCTTGAAACACTTCAGCCAAAGATGATTTTGAAAGGAATATGTGAATAACTGAAGGACTTGGGGGTGGTTAATGCTCTAACTTCACCATCACATGATGGTGTTACTCTATATTACAGGTTAGACTAGTATCTTTTTTAAAAAAGCATATGGAAATGTTTGTTTAATAAGGTCACAAAAGCTGTTTTTTCTATTGCAGACTCAGTGAGTGGGAATGTGAGCAGTGCTTGAGGTCAGGGATCAGCTGTGACCATTCAGCCTTGTAATTGCAGCTGTGATAGTGTGTTTCTGAGGATTGCTGTACTCAAGTTTTTCTTAATCCTTTTTTTGTTTTTTTCTTACTAGGCTTGTTTTGCCCCTCGTAATAGATAGTAGCAATTCCTGAAACCTGGTAAATCTTGGGAAAACAAATACTAGGCTATTAATATTTGTATTTATGGAGAGAGATACATTTAAATCTTACCTAGGCAAAGCAAGTGCATGTTTGTGTCTGAGATGATTTGTATTGCATTTAGTAACTCTGGTAAATGCATGCAAATTTTATGACCTTTTCTGTGCAGTGAGGTTTGTACTGTTCTAGGTCTACCTCTTTTAATTAGCATCAGGGAAAAACATTTATTGACCTTTTATTCCATTATTACTAATGGGCAGGGTTACTGAGGATTCTGGGGGCTAGAAAAGATGTGTCCCTTTTATGGCTTGATGTTTGCTGGGGTCGGCTTTTTTCCCTATTTTTATAAAGCCAAGCACCAAGCTGATGTCTCAGCTCATTACTGTTTGCTCTTTAAGCCATGCAGAAATCCATGCTACTGAATGTCAAACAGGATTAGGCACTTGATGCAGATAAGTTGCTTCCACCTGTACAGAGGCAGTTTTTTCCTTGAGCAGTTTTCTTCACTTAAAGTACTTTTATATCCCCTGTCGAATCATTTTGAGCAGAGAAGAAAAAAATGGAGAACTTCATTTAAGCAGATATTTTCATATCACCTATAAGTAATGTTTCTGCATTTAAATCCACCGTGGCTGTTTTTGTCCCTCAGAGCTAAATGTAATTTTAATCCCAGTGGACAATGTATCAGGGTGATAAAGTTTTCCTATGGTGAGACTGGGAGGTGGCCGAAGTTCCCACTGGGAATTCCCATGAGCTTAGCTGACCTCGGCAGAATTTACATTCAAGTTAACCTACTTATTTTTCAAAGCCAAGCTTATTAAGATTATAAGCCTAATACTTTTAACAAGGGCTATGTATTACCTGACAATGTAAAATACTATATGCAGATGAATCATAGCATATAATACAGAAAATGAGGCTAGTGGAACAGTTCAGTAAAGGCTAAAGTTATTGCTGGCTTACTGCAAAAAGCTGTAGATGAAACACCTGAGTCTTGCTGGAAAGTGCAGGATTTTGGAAGTATGAGAGTGGCAAGGACAGCGAGGCTTCAGCATTTGTTTTTTGGTGTGTTAGATATGGGTTGTTTTTCTGAAAGGTACTGGAGCTCTCAAATTAAAACAATCTACAATTTTTACAAAAGATTAAAAAATTCTCAGTGAAATACAGAGTGAGTACATCCACAGAGCCACAGGGAGCTGTGTAGCTGTGAGCCAGTGCAGAACAGCAGGGGATTAGTGGTTCTTTTTGGGTGCCTCATATTTGCTCGCGGTCTGCGCTGCCTGAGCACTTCCAGTCAGAGCTCATGTGATGCCAACTTCTCTGTATGGGAGAATGAGATGAAAAAGCTTTCAGCTCCATACACATGTTGTTTAAAAGGCTTATCGTGGAATGCTTGGAAAAACACCAATTTTCATAAGGACAAACCTATGAGACTTGAACGGTGACCCACAGAAGTGCACTTCAAGGCCAGATTCCTCCTTCGGGGCACAGTCCAGTTTGGATACTGGATTCTGCGCTGAGGGTGGTCACGGATGGCCGGGAGGGATTTATGAACAGCCATAGGTCTCAAAGGCCTAAACAGGACCATCAGAACAGAGATGTGAATATCTAACGGTGCTTCAGCCTGGGTCCTTTTTTCCAAGAGAAATAAGCCTCCTTTTTATTTTGGCTTCTGAGGAAGTTGTACTTGTTGTCTTCAGTTCTGTGTCTGTTCTTGTGGATGAGATAGGGGCACAGCTGGGATTTTCTTTTTCTTTCCTCTCTCCTCTTTCTCACTTTTCCATTTATCCCTTGAAGTTGCTGCTCTTCCAAACATTCTCTGGGATGAACAGTTAAAATAACACACATAGGGTAGTGCTGAGTTTATGGCCTTCATATCCTGCCTGCTCATCAGGCTAGAATAGTATGAGTTCTGGGCAGTCTTTTTAAAGCTCGTGGATGCTAGAAAAGTGAGAGGAAATGGATGGATTTCCATCAGGAGAAGGAGGGGGGAAGGAGATTTTGGAGGCAGTTCTGTCCACTTTTGGTGCTAACTATTTTTTCCTTGCATTCAAATGTCTGAGTTGAATTTTTGCCTTTTGTAGTGTCTATAATCATGGCCCACAAACAGCTGCCTGGGTTGTTTTCTCATATTTCTATATTTGCAGAGTGGCTCCCAAGTGGAAGGCGTATAAATTTGGAGTTGTGAAGTTGAAATCTGAGATGAGAAAGGTAAATGAAAATATTTGAAGCTGCTAGCGGAGCAGAAAGCTCTGATGAGCCTAAGAGACAAGAATTAGAATTGACTTTAGGGCAGGAGAAAGAGGTTTAATTTCCTTCTGCGCGTACTCTGTCAGTGTTCCGCACTCCGCAGGGAAGAGCAATGATCAGCATCCTTCACATCAAAAGTTAAGTCTTTATGCCCTGTTTGGAATTTTCCACTCTGAAGTAGAGAAAATCCCACTACTAGCTGAATTTTGCAGCCAGCTTATGTAGTTTTCAGGGGAGGGGAAAAAAAAAAAAAGATGTTATGATGCTGCTGTTTCAGAGAAATATTTGAAGTGGTTAAGCTTTCAGATTAGTGTTATGCTTTTATCTCAAAGGTACAGATTTTGATAAAATACATATTGTTTGACTTCCTTTTGCTGGGTAAGAAATAAATACCTTCTCTTTTCTCTGATTTTATTTGCATAACCACCTTTGGGGTTGCTTTGTTGTGGTATTTGCAGCACACTTGCCAGAAGGGCTCTTTGAGGCGGCTTTGCAGAGAGCCCTTCCCGGGTCCCGTGCAGCTTCACATGCTCTCCCAAGATGTTAAGGGAATGGAAAGGGCTTTGGTGCCTCTGCCAGCGCAGGAGCTGCTGCAACCCAGGGTTTCCTGCTGCTCTGTCCATTGGCCATCACGATGGGGCTGCTGTGACAGCGCGTCTGATATATGGGCACTTGCTCCTGAGAGCAGTTGTAGTTGGTCCTCCATCCTGTGTGTAGGATTAGGAAGCTCAAAGCAGTAGACAAATAATGACTGCTGGTTTATAAATAGCAGCCTTTGTAGTGGTGAGTTGCTGTTTACAATTAATCTGGGTGTAGCATTTGCTTTCTAATTCCTATCTTAAATAGTGTTATTTTAAAGCAATGTGTACATCTGTACTGTAAGAACCCAATTCAAATCAAAGTAGTGGTAACATAACGGAGTAATAGGTCTCTTACTTAACGTAAATGGAGTCCAATCCTGGCTTCAGACTTGCGGTCAATGCTGCTTTAGAGGAAAGCAAGCTGTTTTCTGCATCACACTTGCATTCCCTTTGTGATGTGTTAGACTTTTTCTCAAATTTTGATACACTTGAAGTTAATATTTTTGACATATCTATGGCTTGATCCTTTTCCCACTGAAGTCCTGCTAAAGGAAACTAAACATATTAACCAATTATCTGCTTCAAACTTTTGAATTGCACTGTTCTGCAACCTTGTTCTCTAGGGTGATTTAAAGACCATCATTCTTCTTTGAATTTTATTAAAGACCTTTAAAAGACTGAGCTACTAGGCTGCTGAAATTGAATTGGACAAAAATCTTATCCAAAGAGAAACAATTTTAAGGTAATTTCCATGCAGTATTCCCTAGTCCTGTAAGTCACTAAATAGAGAATAGTTCCCTGTTGTTTGCCTCCTTTAAAGTCCTATAATTAGTTGTCCTTCATTCCTGTACATCTTAAGGTTTAAAATTCTGTGAGGTCTTATATAATGCCTGACTAAATATGCAACTTAATGTGACATAAGTCACTTTATGCATAAATAGAGGTGTAAGGCACTTGAAATGTATTCCAACTGGCTATAGATGCCATCACAAAATGTATTAATATTTTTAGCTTCTACACTTTCATAATGCATTATAACAATGTCTGTGACATAAATGACAGCTTTCATCACTTATAAAACTCTGTTCCACTACATGCAGTTAGGTCGCCTTTAGACTTAAACGGCAATGATTGCATCTGGCAGCTGCATATGGTGAAACTTAGCTACTGCCCCCGTAATTAAATTACATTGGGAGTGAGCTACTGGGAGCTTGCTGGTCTAACCCATCCATAAGTAAATCTGAAGGAGCAAGAACTCCTGCTACTGCCTCATTTGGAGTTTCTGCCTTAGGTAGTGGTTTTATTGCAAGCAGAGTAATTATTTCTATTTGTTCTTTGAAAAGAGAAATAGCTGAGAAGTGTAACTTGTCAAAATTGGTTTGTGAGAGCCTCTGATGAAGGGCTCGTCTTAGCAGGGCTCTTCTCCGTTGTAAAATCAACCTAAAGAGCAGGTTCCTGTGGCTGGTCCCTGCCTCAGCGCCCTGCCTCTGTACTGAGGCTGCTGGGCAGCTCTTGGGACCGGAGCCTCAGTCGGCTTTTGGGCTCTTCACGCACTGAACTGTAGAGCCTGGTGCACATGCTAGGTTATCAGAAACAGGCCACAAGCAGTGCAGAGACCATGCTGTTGGGGCAGTGGAGGTAGCAATTGCAAGTTTTTTAAGGTAAGGCAATTCTGAGATGCTTCTATGAACCTATTTGTTCTTGTTCCCTGATTTGTTTTAAGTGACTGGGCTGCAAGTTATAAATTCTGTTCTTGTGGGTAATCTAGTTGTTTCATTTCTGAATAGAAGAAAATATTAGATGTTAAACTACTTACAAACAAAAAGTGATGATGACTGTTTTCCTGGTTTTCTCTCTTGATATATTAGGTTTTAATGTGTTGTGCATAATGTATACATATATAATGCCAAAATCAGCATAATTGCTTCTGCGATGACAGACACTCATTCTCTTGGTCACTTTTACTCTTGGCAATGCTGAGTTGAGGTCAGCATCTTTACCACAATCCAACATTCATGCAAGTGATCTCATTCCTTGAGGTACATGTTCAACTCTCCCTGAAAACCACATCTATATCATGGTGCACCTGGTTATGTTGCTGCAAGTGCTTGACAGGTAGACCTATTAGATCTGCTGAAACTAGCTCCAAAATGGTTTGTAGCCTTGAGGTTCTTTCTCTACCTTCAACTGATGGTTGACTCTGACCCTTCTGAGTCAACAAATTCTCCAGTACTTCAAGATTTTTCTCCTTCCTGGAGTGGTGGTTTTTTTTTTGTTTCCTTTTTAATTTACAGCTCTTTAGTGAAGGACATGGTAGTTGTCACAGATAAAAACACTTTGCCAAGTAATTGCTAAAGTTTTTATTTCTTCTAGCCAGAAGAAACAAATACCAAAGCTGTATATGGGTCAGCACAACTGCGGGTTTTAGTAGTTTCTGAAAGGCCACCTTTCCTTGGTTTTTAGACATGTGTTTAGATGCTTGCTTTAGGCTATTCAAATTTAAGTATTTTTGGATGTAGCTTCTCAGCATCTCTATTTTTTAATTGGAGCTGAGGGATTATGCTGGAGAAAGCTTAATTAAGATATCTTGGCTTGCATAATTGCATCAGCAGGTTAGTGACTCAGTGCCAAGTTCTGTGGAAGTTTTAAAAACATTTGGAGTTTGATGTTAGCAGTTGTCCATTTGAAGGTTTTCACTACTGTTTTCCTTTCAGGTTTTCTAAAAGCTGCTGATGTTAGGAGGCCATAACATGCCTTGAGAGGCATGACTTGCTGTTTGTGTTTGAGAACATGTTTCTAGTACATTCTGAATACTTCTGATCGAGTGATCCTTCATCTTGGATATTACAGACTAACCCTTAAATGCCCCTGCACTTGGTGCTGTGCTGCTTTCTGGAACTGTCCTCCAAGTTTCCTGCTCCAGAAGGCACCGACTCCCTAATTGACAGATGGTGATGAAATCCCATAACTTTATTACTAATCTTCATGCAGACTGAAGTATGAATGTAATTGCATTTCTCTGAAATAAACAAAATCAAACAAGCTTAATGATGGAACATATGTCTGTAGAACCTCCATCTGACAAGGTCAGGAGCTCGCATGGGCACATTAAGCTGCCTTTGCTTTTTCACTATAAACATTTTTGCAACAGAAAACAAATATGCCCCAATATGAAGCAATAGGCTTGCAGGCAGAAGAATATAACATACATGGCAACACTTAAATCTGATACTGAGACCTTCAACTTCACATGGTTGTCCTCGCTGCTCTAATAACCAATCTACTTTGTAGGTATCTTCAAGTACTACTTGAATTATCCATAATTCCAGCCATTATCCGTAAGCTTGGGTAGATCCTTGGATGTTGAAGTAGTCATTCACTCTCCTACTGCAGCACCAACCTTGTGCTTTGCGATAGCAGCCCCAGAGCCACAGGGCAGCTGCTGGGGGGGACCTGCCTCAACAGGCGGCTCTGCCTGTTGCTGTGGACCTTGTACCTCTGCACAGCTGGAAGGTTGTCATGACAACAAGTGTCTGGCCCTCAGTGAACAGCTAATGATGTCACCACGTGCTCAGTGTAGCCGCAGTGCTCAACTGGTGCCTGCTTGTTGCTTTTCGTAGGGAGGTCTGTTGAATTTTGATTTAAATAATGATTTTGAGTATGCAGCCCCCCCCCCCCAACTGATGTGTGTGCCAACAAGACAGCATCTAGAATAAGGGAATCTGCAGCAATTGTCTTCTTTGTTAACTAGCAAAGAAATAGTTGTTGGAGCTTTCATCCAACTTGTCCATCTTTCCATAATTAAAATCTACTGCAAACAATAGAGTTCTGGTTGAATACTGGGGAAGTGAGGAGCACCCAACTCCCACCTAGATAGGTATAACAAAAATCTTGTGTATTTGTGTGGTGAGGCCTTTTTTACTTCCCCTCTCTGACCAAGTGGACTTGATCTCTAAGGAAATTGAATTTTTTACAAGAACAGTTCAGCATCCTGCTTTGTTCCTTCAGATGCTCCTGCTTGTTTGTCTCCCCAAGCTCTTCAACAGAAGGGAGCAGCGGTTCTCTCCTTTGCTTCCTGTACCCTTGGTGTTCAGCTTGCATGTTGCCAGGAGCAATATTTAAGGCAACTAATCTTAGTTCAGTTGCTGTGTGCTAAGGAGCTAAAGGCAATGCATCACTGTTTTGTTTTGCAAAGTCACTGGGTTTGAAAAGCCAGAAGGAGAGTTTCTTTATAAAACCCACAGTCTGTGTAGGTGTAAAAGACAAGGAAACTTGTCTTTTTGTTTTTTTCATGTCTGGCGTCTACATGGTGCTGCAATATGACCCTTGATTTTTTTGGCACCTTCCTACTTCAAGTCCAGTTCTTGCTGCAGTCAGAATCAGTGGTATTTTATTTCTGTGAACCCAGTGTGAGTTGCAGGCAATAGAACATCTCAAAATACCTCGCCGTGTAGAGGCTGCTTGGCCCTTTTGTGTTTTTCGGAAAGCATATGTGAGGAACTGAACTGTTCAGCGCTGTGGGTGTGAGGGGGCGAGGTTGTTCTGCTTCCCTTCTTAGTCATTGCAGCCTTATGCTTGGGGAAGGCAAGAGCCTCAGTTGCAGTTAGTCTTGTGTTCTAGCCTGTGGACATTCTTCTTTAAACAATTTAAGTTGTTTTTTCCTCCCTGATCATGTGCAGAGCTATTACTGAATCAGTGTTGGCTCTTGGACAAAAGAGCAGGACGTTGCCCTTACCCTGAGCTATTTGGGGTCTGTTGTGGAGTTGAGGCAGACTAAATTGGGGAGGGGGGAGATGAAATATTTTCAGGTATTTCGGAAAGCTTCTGTAAGAAATCTTCCCAAGAATTGCACTTGTAATGACTTGAACTAACTAAAGACTTTTGGAATCTCTCAGGATTACCTTAAGTAGTAAAAGAGGGAAGTGATAAATGGCACATAGAGGTTAAATTTAAAAGTGAAAAATCATTCAGTCTTAGGAAGAAAGGAGTTGTTCCAAATGATCATGCTGTGCGAAGAAACAAAATTGGAAACAGAGAGGGGAGAGCCTTTAGTTCAAGATAATTCCAAGGAATTGATTACAGAACTGCATCCAAAAGCCAAAGTAGCCCATGACCCAAACAGGCACATCCCAATACCCTGAGCAGAAATACCAGGAGAACCATAAAACAATATCAAACCGAGTAGTTGTTCAAAGAGAGCAAAATCTGTATGTTAGCGAAGCAGTTTTAAATTGAAGTTATGGGAAAATTAGTCAATTAACATGATGCATGTGGTTATCACTGAATTGCTACAGCATTTAGTGCCCTGGTACTGCCTTTTGAGAAGATATATTGCAAGCAAGAACCAAACTAATCCTCCGACAAACCACTGTAGCAAAAGATCATTTATTGCACACTTTTGTTTTCTCAAGAAGAGGCTATAACGAGGAGAACATTTATGTTTTTGCACTGATTCTTTCGTCCCCTGTTAGGAGAGAGTGTGTTGGTGTGTTTGATTTAAGATGCAATATAGCAGAGCTTGGTTTCTGTCACTGACCTTCAGACAGGAACTTCACATATGTGTGTTTTGTGGTGTAAGCAATTAAAACAGCCCCATTGATACCTTTAATACGTATAGTAGCCAGTAAATGCAGAAGGCATGCAGCAACTGGTTCTTGTTTTTAAGATTGTTAAATATGAACCTCCACCCCCTTCTCAGTGGATGCCATATTATTTAACTAGATTTCACTGATGCAGAACAGCTACAAGTCTATTGCTGTTGACTCTGAAGAATGTTGTCTAAAAAGTGATATTCGTGGGAATTGTTTGATTTCCCAGGCACACACTAGATAGTGTTAAACTTCACTTCTTTCACTTGAAGTATGTTTGTGAATAAGATATAGTGGGTTTTAAAGAATGATCTCCAATTCTTTACTGTTGCAATCCTGCAAAACGAGCAACATTTGAATCTTAATTAAGAACAAGTTGTGAACCTGCTGCACCCTAATAAGTGCTCATCTGCTCATTGGATCAAGACCTGCATGAAGAAACAGGGGAAAGCATAAAAACAGAAGGTAATAGAGCCTTAAGTAAGGTGGAATTAGGGAAGCTATAACCATTATGACTAGAATGCTAATTTAGAACTAATTTTCCAATTGTCAGTAGAAAAGTGTGTGCTTTTTCCAAAGCACAAAATGAATTGAATTTTACCCCTAAACCTCTCAGCTTGCACAGGTAAGAATAGAATGTAAAACCAAATTAGAAATATTTTAATTATCTCACATGAGGAGTTTTTCAGAGGATTAATCTGTATGATATGGGCTTTTTTAGCATTATCTGAGGCCAAATACTAACACTGAAATGACTGACTTGGTGAGCCCCTCACTACCATGAGTCCCTCTTCCTTCATTTAACTGTGTAGCAATAGGGTGTGTGTGAGCAGCTGCCACTGCAGCCAAAACACTTTGGAGAATTTTCCTCTTTTGAAATGGACATTTCTCTAAGGTCTGTGACCTTCTCCCCCTCTAAGCGAGCTAGAGCAGTTCTGTTCTGTGGCCTTGGCACCAGTAAGATTCATTGCTGTTTTTATAACTACATCAGCACAGGTTGTTTGCTCATGTTAGGATGTGAACTTCTCTGATTATTTTAGGGCAGTTCAAATGCTTATAAGAAGAATAAGCTGCTGGTCTTGGAGCTGTGTTTATGCCACTGCTGTACACTTCCTGCAGAACTTAATATTGCTTCCTCTGTTCATCAAGTGTAAAATACTTCTTACGAAATCTTTCCTCTGTTCTGAGCTCTTTTTGCTCAGACGGTGAGATGTTTATAAGCATCCTTCCTTTTCATGCAACTGCGAGGCTAATGCCAGGGCTCTGTGTATCACAGTGATGGGTTGCAATGCAGTCGCATATTTGCAGTATTAGGAAAGATGTTTGATCTATTTCTTTTTAGTAAGGAAATCCTGACCATCTAGACCTGCAGAGGAAATGGGAACATCGATCTATTGACCGACACAGAAATCTTAGTGTCTTTAAGCCAGTCATTAAGTGGACAGATTAAAAAAATAACCTTAATAGCTATTAAGCAGAGTAATGAGAACTTGTGATGCATTTAAATGGTCTTGCTGTCTATGAAATAAACAGTGAAGATTGTGCCATGCTGAGCTATGTGCCATGGGGAGACTGGTAGTTTTATAATTATGCTGAAGTATATAGCTATTAAGTAAAAATCACAGTTCTCCTAGTGCTTTAGCTCTGATTTATTCTGTGTCACTGTTAAGCTGATGGTAAGCAGAGAGAGAGGCTTCAGGGGAGACTTTTGCAACCTTGCTAGGACTTATTTGCAAGTAGTACTGGAACTGAGGAGCGGGACGTGCATCACAGCCAAGCCCCCAGGAGCAGTTACTGAGGAGAGGGGTGAAGCCAGGCCTGGCTAACACCACAGCAAGGACCTGGCCTGTTCCTTGGAGGTTTCTGTGGTTTCTGGCCCCATTTGTCTGTTCTCACTGAAACAAGAACAGAGAGGTGATCTGTGGCTGAGATGGGAAGAATATTAATCAGCAACTCATCGAGGTTATTGCCAAAGCACGTACGTGCACCCTGTTGCTTTTATAATTTCCTCAGCTATAAAATGTAATAATGCTTAAATTATGTATCATTGTGTTGTGAGTTCATTAGGTAATGCTACACAGTGCTTTGAAGATAAATGTTTTATAAAGCTTTCCAAGGGTCTCCGTGTCAGGTATGTAGAAATCTGTGGTATCTCTAGAAACAGCACAGCTGAGGGCCATGCAGGAGAGGCACTTGGGCTGCCTCCTGCCTATTGACAACACACGCACATGCACACAAATAAAGTCCATGTGCTGTAGACAGGCACAGCAATAGGCAAACAAGTCTTCTGGACCAAAACTGTTTAATCAAGCATTCACTAGACTGCAAATTCAGGAATTTTTGCTGCATTAGAGATACCCTAAGTCTCTGAGAGGAGGGACTGAAGCCTAAGCTGTGTTGGCTTAGTACTACTGACCCCCAAATACTTGGAAGTAGTATGTGGGATACCATGGCAAAGTGAGACTTAAAGGAGAAATAGGGGGATGGAGAGGAATGCATATTGCTCCAGGAGCTGGAGTTTTTCATGGCATCAGCTGCTATGTGATTAGGCAAGCAGGTAGCATGAGAACTGTTGTTTATTGAAGCCTTTTAGCCAAGCTGGGAGGTGGCTTAGTGAAAAGCATTACTACTAACCCTTTACTTCTCTACTTAGTCCACTCTGTTTTCTGTTGTGAAACTTCCTCCCTGATATTAACTCTCCTCTAAAGATCTCACAGTAGGTGTTATCACTTAGTTAAGTAACTGGTCAACTCTTCGCTGTTACTAACAGAAGCCTTTTCGTTTGGTAAATGAGGTGTGTTCTTTTTTTTTGTATGTTTGCCATGTTTTGTAACTCAGTGACATCTTGGCTTGTAGAAGAGCTTGCTGGCACTTGGGACAGTATTTAATAGTTTTACGAGTTTGGGATTTTGGGTGACTTAGATGAATAAGCTGCATCCTACAGGAAAGTAGGTTGCAAAACGAATTAAAAGAAATGTGTGTCTTTAAGCTTTCTTGGTGAAGAAGTGCAGAAGCCAATACCAATTCCAGAACCATGGTTACCAAAAGAGTCATTATACCCTTCAAGACCTTTTCTGTCCAATTTGCATTTTGCTAATCTATAGTAGGTACCTCTCAAAAGGATAAAGTCACACAATTAAATAGGTTGCTGCTTTGAAAATGTACCATCAAGCTGAAGCAATGTTCTATTTTTCAGTGTCTCCCCCAAATAAAGGAACTGAACTCCGTAATTGAATTTTTGTCCTCTTATGGCTAAACATTTTGCTATTGTTTCTTTTCCTGAACTGATTCTTATTTCTTAAACAAGCCTGGCTTATTTTCTCTAAATTGTATCTTGCAGATCTTAAAATCTCAAGACATGTATTTCGTTGGACTGTTGTCTTTGCTTGTTTTGCAAAGTCAGGCCTTCAGCACAAACTCTCCCGATGAAGCCATTGCAGAGCTTTCTGTCAATATTTACAACCAGCTGCGAGCTACGAGAGAAGATGAGAATATTCTTTTCTCTCCTTTGGGCATTGTAATAGCCATGGGGATGGTAGAGCTTGGAGCCCATGGAACCACCTTGAAAGAAATTCGACATTCGTTGGGTTTTGACAGCTTAAAAAATGGTAAGACTTTTTAATCGTGGCATTTTTAAGCTAAAAACAGCTGATAACAATGCCTGAACAACCTGGAAGTGACCCAGTGCTGTGTATGGGTTATTAATCAGTCGACTCCTTGCAATCCTGCTTGACCTGCGTGTGCTGAGGCACGTCTCATGCATGCTACATAGTCTGAAATGCTAACATACAACCCTGGCAGGGCACCTGAACTTCCAGAATTAAAATTAACTGTTGGTTAATTAACTGCTAACTAATTAACTCTCAGTTTTGGCTCCCACATGTAAAACAAGCGTGTCATTTGCCCAAGAGTCAATAGATTACTTTCAGTAGTATTTATTATGGCTTATAAAGAAACTTGAAAATGAAAGCAGTGGAATTAAGCAATACTACATAGAAGAACATAGGAAACCATCTTAGTAATTTAATTGGAAATATTGTAATGTATCTCTGAATTTTTTGTAAGGTGTTTTACATAATTTTGTCATTCCTTGTTAGAACTGATTGAAGTTTGGAGGGAGGGAATGAAAACTTAAGTAATGGATAAATGTTGAGTTTCATTAGTCATGAAATTAGTATTTAAAAACTGTAGAAGACAAGTATATAATTCCTGTTGTGTTAAGCACTGAGAGCACAACATGAAGGTGAGGGGTAAGAACAAGTATTCTTATACCTCATCTTTTGCCTCCATTTGTTTTAATATTGAATTTCACTAAGACATATGCTGCTATTGTAGTTGTATGGATGTAATTGAGGACAGAATCTTCCCTTGCATCCTTTTATAACAGAAATGGTGCTTTCTTTACTCTAAACTCGGGTCTCTAAGGTTCTGTCTGCCTTGCATGGAGTAGCAAACAAATACTCCAGCTAACTTAGGAAACAAAGTGTGAGTGATTCCAGGTGATACCCCGTGGGTTCTCGTTACTCTTAGTGAGAAAAAGATGTGTTTCTTTTCCAGAGAGGAAAGATACTNGTTTTAATATTGAATTTCACTAAGACATATGCTGCTATTGTAGTTGTATGGATGTAATTGAGGACAGAATCTTCCCTTGCATCCTTTCATAACAGAAATGGTGCTTTCTTTACTCTAAACTCGGGTCTCTAAGGTTCTGTCTGCCTTGCATGGAGTAGCAAACAAATACTCCAGCTAACTTAGGAAACAAAGTGTGAGTGATTCCAGGTGATACCCCGTGGGTTCTCGTTAGTGTTTCTTTTACAGAGAGAAAAGATACTACTGCACCATGCCATGGGATGGGGTGGTGCAGTGAAATGCAAACACTCTGTAAATGCATGCCACTCCTGCATGCCTGCATATGGGGAGGGTCAGTGAGTGGCAAAAAGTGGTTTTGAAGAGGCAATTTCTATACACTTTGTAAGAATTAGTTTGAAAGCTGAATCAACTTCCTTATCTTACTGAACAGTCCTCTATGAGAAGATTTGGAGGAAGGAATTCTGAATGCAGCTTAAAATCAGAGGTGTTCAGCAGGTTCCCTGGGTACCATACCCCTGCACAGGTTATGCCTTCCGCTGAGGATTACAGCATGTGTTTAATTCTGCAGCATCTCCAGAACATCGACAAGTTGTCCCCTGGCTGCAGCTGAAGGCACGCAGTTGCCTTGAGCTGGGTCCTTCGGTGTTCTTGCCTGAGTGAAACTCAGTGACAGTACTTGAGTGATTTATTTATTTATTTATTTTGCTTAGGATATATAGTTTTGCTCAGACTTTAAGTTACTTTTTAAAGTTTACCTGGAAATTTCAGCTTCAGCTAGACCCTGCAGCAGTCAAGCTTTCTATCCTCAAGAACTTCATGAGTCTCATCCCCTTTTCACTTTAGGAGCAGTTTAGGTTTCCAGAGCTTTTCTTGTGATGCTGTCACTGCCAGAATTACTCATTAACACAACCAAATGATTCTGCCCTCCTGAGATTCTCAGCTTCAAAACTTGAAACTCATTGTGCTTTGCCAGGGCCCTAAACAATGGGATCTTTGGATATAACAAACATTCCATTAAGGATTTGTCATCATAAAGCATAATTCTTTTTAAATTACTCTTCTGAAAGGAATACTGTTGGCAGGTCTGTATGTGATGGCATCCAAATGGCTTGATAATTATGCTTATTGTAGGGAGTAGGAAAATAAGATCATATGATTGTTTTGCCTTGTTCCTTCAGATCTGAAGGTGTGGATAATTTCCACTCAGTAAGGCTATATGCCTTGGTTTTTGGATTTCAAAAAAAAAAATTGAGATACTAGGTCAAATGTAAAACAAATGTTTAAAAGATGGACGTATGCCCTTCTCCCACACCATAGATGGCTTTGTAAATTTCTGAAGGGGCATTTTTCTCCAATGTCTTACTGAATCTTTTTTCTTTTCACAGCTGAGGAGTTTGCATTCTTGAAGGACCTCTCCGATAGGGCAACTACTGAGGNTTTGGATTTCAAAAAAAAAAATTGAGATACTAGGTCAAATGTAAAACAAATGTTTAAAAGATGGACGTATGCCCTTCTCCCACACCATAGATGGCTTTGTAAATTTCTGAAGGGGCATTTTTCTCCAATGTCTTACTGAATCTTTTTTCACAGGTGAGGAGTTTGCATTCTTGAAGGATCTCTCCGATAGGGCAACTACTGAGGAAAGTCACTGTGTCCTGAATATTGCCAACTCCCTCTATGTGCAGGATGGTTTTCATGTCAGTGAGAAATTTTTGCAATTGCTGAAAAAATACTTTAAAGCTGAAGTAGAGAACATAGATTTCAGTCAAAGTGTGGCTGTAGCCACCCACATCAATAAGTGGGTGGAGAATCATACAAACAGTAAGTCTACATGATTCTTTTATGTACTTATGCAGTAAGTGTGCATTGTGTTTCCAAGTTGGATAATTTGGTAGAATTGTTGCTTTGCCTGTTATCTGTTCACATTAAGATTATAGTGTCTCCTTCCATAAAAAGAATTCTAATATCAGTTTTTTTGGAACTATTTTTCCTGTACAGCAGAGATGATCTATCTTTAGATGGTATTTACTGTTGCTGAACCCTAAGTATCTGTCAGGATGCATCTTTCTCTGTGTTGCTATCTTGAAGTAGCTGTAACATCTGTTGAAGTTGAATGATATTTTAACAGTATTCTGATACTGATCTAGATATTTATCAGAAATAGATATTTTTCTGCATTTAACAGTACTTACGTGAAGAGATTATTAGCCTGTGTTATAGGTATGTGGAGAAACCGTTGATCTCTCTGATACTCATAGGTGCAAGGTACTAAGAAATGAAATTCTAAGGAATAAAAAGAAAAGAACAAAATCACTAAGTCAATCCCTTCCAACATGAGGAAACAGCTCAAATGAGCCAGATGTAGGCAGAATGCATGATTTCAGGTTAACAAGAGCAAGTGCAGAACTACTTATGTAAAGGTATTTACTCAGATCTGCGTGGTGCAGAGTGCTTGCTTCCTATGTGGAATCACAAACATGGGGTGATCTGATGACATGTAGAGTCAAGGTATTGGAGTGAAGCTATTGTCCCATGTAGGGATTAAATCATAACATTATTTTTAATCACCTGGCACACTTGTTGGAAGTTGATATTTTATGTGTAATTGAAAAACAGGACCAGTTCTGGTGTAACTTGTGCTGTTGTTAATCTAAAGGTAAGATCAGGATCTCCTTTAAGGAACTGACATACCACCATGTTGTCTGAACATTTAAGAAGCCCTAATGCTTTATGGAAATTTCTAGCACTGAAATAAAAAGCAGCTCATGTAATGCTTTTTATTCTGTTTTTAAAATCATCTTGTTTTTGCAAGGAAATTGGAACTATTATAACCATAATAAATTTTGCCCTTTATCGCAGGCTACAGAAATAGAGAGAATGCAAGTCATGCAGCAAATTGCACAGTGTTTTCACAAGAGAAACATAGTGAATGTCTGAGGGAAACCTAAAATACTGTTTCTTTTTAAAAAGAACAGTGAGCTGGGATCTCCAGCTTGATACCCACTGCATGTGCTGACCACCCTCGTAACTGTCACCGTGGGAAGGACTGTAGAGCCAGCAGAGGCAGCTGTGATAGTAACTACCCCTCAGCCCAGTTCCTTAGTGCTTGAAGTAATTTTGTCCTGCCTGACAGCTCTGCTGACAGGAGGCTGCTTGTCCCTTGAGGAAGGGGATACAAGACAGGCAGGCAGCTAGTTCCAATGTGTTAATCATGATGGGAGACACGAGTAGAAAACATCACTGTCCAGAGTCTCTGTAGCCAGAAAATTTCTTAACGTATGTTTGTTAACAAGAAATGGCTGAGAAATGTAAGGGAATATGATGCTCTAAATGAAAAGGGGAAAGTGGAAGTGTATCCTACCTTGGTTTCTTCCTTTTTATTTTCTTCCCCAACAAAATGAAGTGAGTATGCAAGCATGGGTGCTGTTGAATTTCCAAGAATATCCTTCCAGATGAAGCGAAACATCGATATAGTCATGTTCAAAACAAATACTGCCCTATGACACAAGCTTTGCACCAGCTGGCAGATGTCATGTGCAGCCCCAGGAAGCAGAATTAATTTGTATTTTAAACCATGGATTAAGAAGTAATAATCAGAGCAAGGAATTTATTTATTTTGGCACCTTGCACTGTGCTGTCAGTTAAAAATAGAAGTGAGCAAACAAGCAAGCCACCTAAGTAGGCTGTAATTCTTCAAGAATAGTGGCAAGTCTGGGCGGTGTATCAAATATAACAAACTCAAAATTATTTTGCTGAAAAGCTACTTAAGGTGAGTTAAATCACCTTATATATAAGGTGATTATATATTCTACTATATATTCTGCTATAAATTATTTATTTGGGAGTAGGAGCAAAGCAGGTGCTGTGCTCAGCTGGAGAAACTCCCATGAAGAGAGCGAATACGAAATATCCTCTCCTGTTTTCCTGGACCAGGTGCCAGTGGAGCAATGCTGAGAAATTGCATTGTTCAATTAGTCCCTTCTTTGGAATCAGAGATTCGTGATTATGTTAAAAATTTAACACTTCTAAATGGCCCAGGTGCTGTTTAAGTTCCAAAGGATTTGTTTGCACACTTTAAACACCCAAACCAAGTGTGGCTTGGAACCAAGCTTGTAGGAGTTTTGACCTCTAGAGGATAAAGCTGAACCACACTAGACTTCATTGTGGTGCATATTCAAGCAGTGATCAAGAAACAGTTGATTGACATATGCTTGATGGAAAGATTTACATGCCTACACTGATTTAGGTTTGCAAAACACTGGCAGTTTAATCTGGGATTTAAAGGAACATTTGAATTGGAAATTACACGTTAGCGCAGCTTTTTATTTTCTTGCATTCTTTCAAACTGTCTTGGGTTTTGATTTAATGCTTAGTTGGATGTGCTGACTGACAGTAATTTCTTTTTTTTTCTTCCACCCCCCAGATATGATCAAAGATTTTGTGTCATCGAGCGATTTTGGAGCTCTAACTCATTTGGCTTTAATCAATGCAATCTACTTTAAGGGTAACTGGAAATCACAGTTCAGACCTGAAAATACAAGAACTTTTTCTTTCACTAAAGATGATGAAAGTGAAGTGCAAATTCCAATGATGTACCAGCAAGGAGAGTTTTACTATGGTGCGTAGGAGCTTTAGCTATTTAAATCTAGTAATACTTTGCCTTAACAGCACTGTGGTAGTAATACTCATTCGTGTTGTGGAATATTATGCTACCTGTAATTCTAAGTGTGGTGTGTGACTGCCCAGTGAAGGACTTCTGATGTATTTGCATAATGTGTTTGCTTGTGTAAAATTATGAATAGTGACTTTTTATAATACATAACGAGCTCTTTCTTATTTTTTAGATATAAAAAATAACCCTTGTTGCCAACATGTACATTTCTAAAGCTGTTCCCGATTCTCACTAACATTTTCTTGTGCTTTGCTGTATATTGAGTACTGTTTGTAAATATCCCTGTCCCTGTTTGTGTTTTTATAAAAACAAGAGGAGAGTTAAAAGTAGTTCTATGAAAAACAGAATTACAGATGCTTGTTTTCTTTAAGTTGAGACTGAACCTCAAATGTAGGGCCTCTCTCTCCCCTGAATGAAAATATCATAGAATCATAGAATCATAGAATCATAGAATGCCTAAGGTTGGAAGGGACCTCTAGAGGTCATCTAGTCCAACCCCCCTGCACACGCAGGGCCACCTAGAGCACGTGGCACAGGGCTGCATCCAAGCGGGTCTTGAAGATCTCCAGAGAAGGAGACTCCACAACCTCTCTGGGCAGCCTGTTCCAGTGCTCTGTCACCCTCACTGTCAAAAAATTTTTCCTTAAGTTCCTGTGGAACTTTTGGTGTTTCAGTTTGTGGCCATTTCCTCTTGTTCTGCCACTGGCCACTACTGAAAAGAGGCCGGCCCCATCCTCCTCACTGCCTCCCTTGAGGTACTTATAGACACTAATTAGATCCCCTCTCAGCCTTCTCTTCTCCAGGCTGAACAGGCCCAGCTCCCTCAGCCTTTCCTCATAGGGCAGATGTTCCAGGCCCCTGACCATCCTCGTGGCCCTGCGCTGGACTCTCTCCAGCAGCTCCACATCCCTCTTGTACTGGGGGGCCCAGAACTGGACACAGTACTCCAGATGTGGCCTCACCAGGGCTGAGTAGAGGGGTAGAATCACCTCCCTCGACCTGCTGGAGACGCTCCTCTTAATGCACCCCAGGATCCCATTGGCCTTCTTGGCCACGAGGGCACACTGCTGCCTCATGGTCAACCTGTCGTCCACCATGACGCCCAGGTCTCTCTCAGCAGAGCTACTCTCCAGTAGATCGGTCCCCAGCCTGTACTGATGTCTAGGGTTGTTTCTCCCCAGGTGTAGGACCGTGCACTTGGCCTGGTTGAATTTCATGAGGTTTCTCACCGCCCAGTTGTTCAGTCTGTCCAGGTCCCTCTGGATGGCAGCACAGCCCTCTGGCGTGTCAGCTGCTCCTCCCAGCTTCGTATCATCTGCAAACTTGCTGAGGGAGCACTCTGTGCCTTCATCCAGGTCATTGATGAACAAATTGAACAGGACTGGACCAAGGACTGACCCCTGGGGGACACCGCTCAACACAGGCCTCCAACTGGACTCCGCACCACTGACTATCACTCTCTGAGCTCTGCCATGTAGCCAGTTGCCAATCCACCTCACCGTCCACTCATCAATCCCACACCTCCGGAGCTTGTCCAGGAGGATGTTGTGAGGGACGGTGTCAAAAGCCTTGGTGAAGTCAATATTCTGCTGCTCATTTCCGTGGAACTTCTGGGAATTTTAATATCTTTGAGGCTTCTCTCTAACTTGATGGAAATTAGCTAACAGATTCAGAGGTATGATAGTCTGTCTAATTACATATGCTTCCCTGCTATAGGAAAACAGGTTAAGGCTCAGATCCTATGGGAAGAAAACAATATTGATAGATACAGAGTAGGATAAAGAAGGTCACTTTAGGCTCCAGTGTCTAGCAAATATTGCATAGTTATAGCTATTTTTCCCCTGTCTCTAGGGAAGACAAAATAATTGTGATTGCTTTTTCCCTCTTTTGCAGGGGAGTTCAGTGATGGCTCCAATGAAGCTGGTGGTATCTACCAAGTTCTGGAAATCCCTTACGAAGGGGATGAGATGGGTATGATGATTGTTCTTTCCAGACAGGAAGTTCCACTGGTCTCACTGGAGCCGCTGGTCAAAGCCTCATTGATTGACGAGTGGGCTAACTCTGTGAAAAAACAAAAAGTGGAAGTCTATTTACCAAGGTGAGTTCATGTTTCCAAGTCAAGAGAAAAGATTGCATCCCGAAAGATGGGAGTAGCAGAGTGGATAAAACCTGAACAGCTTGATCAGATCTGTGGTTATGCAGCAGCCAAATGGAAGTTGCTTGGAGAAGAAAGCCCAGGAGGCATGTGCTGTACTATGGTAGTTACTGAGCAAGAGAGGAATGTTGTATTTGTCTTTCAGCTGCAAGCCTCAGAAAGGAGGAATATATTCACTCTGAATGATTGCTTGTGTCATTTTGCAGAGCTCATTATGAATAAATTCTGTTGAGAAAGGAGCCATAAAAATATTACAAGTCTGAGAATTAACAGAAGCTGAAATGTTTCATTTAAGTACTAATTAAATTTCTATTTG
Organism: Crypturellus undulatus; assembly: GCA_013389825.1. Lineage (NCBI taxonomy): Eukaryota > Metazoa > Chordata > Aves > Tinamiformes > Tinamidae > Crypturellus > Crypturellus undulatus. The sequence continues at coordinate 67,095 of VWPW01026046.1, read as the reverse complement.
TTGCTAATTTAAAAGTCCTAATGTTATGCATCTATGTAGACACAAAGAACTGAATGTTGAAATGCAATTCCAGTTTTTTTTTTTTTTTTTTTTTTTTCCTTCCTCCCTCAGAGGAGCAATAGAATAACAGGACATGACTATCAGAAGGGAGTGAGACTTCTGTCCGTTCATTTGTGGACGTATAAACTGAATGTGCTCATATTTACTGAATGCATATTTACTGAATCATGTTTCACAGAATTATACTTCATTGGTCTTTCTTTTCATGCTGACCCTGTATCCGACATAGCAATAAAGGTGCTGAATTTCTCAAATATATGGTTGGATCATGATACCCTTTGAGTGATTCACGATAATTTCACTGGAGTGTTTATGTAACAATACAGCACAATTTTAATGTGGTTCATTTGCCTTACTCTACTTTCTGTGGCATAATGTAGCAGTACATGACACTAAAAATGCTACTAGTGAAACATTTTACTTGTTAAAACAACTTTTTTAGTTTTTTGTTTTTGTGGTTTTTTCAGGTGATTAGAGGATTTGATTTTATATTTCACATTTAAAGAGCAGGACAGTAGTCCTTGCACTTTGACTCTCTTCCCGATGCAGGGACCGCTTTCTAGAAGTTAACTGCAGCTGTGAGCACAATAAGCCAAGCTTAACAGGGATAAGTTACACTGGGATGAACTGGTGCTGTTGACAGTGCCATATCATTCCAACTCAAGATTGAATCCCATTTCTCTTAAAGTTATGATGTTTGGAGTCATAGCAATGAGGAAACAGCAGTGTTTTGGTCATCCCTATTTTACTCTGCCCCATCCAGTTGACAATAAGGAGTATCTGTTTTTAAGTAACTCTTCCTTTGGTGAAGCACTGAAAGCGAATAACTGTGCTGCAGATTCCGTATGAACTGAGCCTGCTGTCATCCTGGCGTATTTTTTGTTGTTAATTTTTGTTTTTCTGTAGAAATTTTAGGCAGGAGGAGGTTTGGTGTTAACAGTCTGCTAAAATGCAAGAAGCGTTTCTCCCAGGTAATATCTACCCACGTGTGCAGACAGGCTAGCTTCTAAATTTAGGAAGCTTGGGTATATACATACCCACAAAGTTAAATACATGAATACCCTTGTATGGCATGTTCTTGATATTGAGCTTGAGTTTTAGTTTTACGGGTAGGCTTGGATTTTGTTTTGGGGTTTGTTTTGTTTGCTTTTTTAATCAAAATCAGGACTCCGGGATTCCTTCAAGTCAGGATCTGCGACATGAGTTTGTAGGACCTAGTTTTTGTGTCTTTATTTCTTCTGTGCCCAATACTTCCTTCTTCAGGCTGGTCTTAATATCTGTTGCTCTCGTGTAAGAGCCCCAAAGGACTTGGTTAGTGAATTTAAGCTAGAAGCAAAAGAGGTACAACTCATCTACTATATTTTCAGATTATAAATGATAGCTAGTATGAGTTTGGAATTCCATACATGGATACAGCTAACTTCCTTATCAAATTCCAGGGATTAATTGCATGTTTTCAAGGTGCTGAATTTCCATTCAGAGGTGGTCTATGGGATTTAATCAATGCTCTAAATAAATATTTTATTCATAAATATTATATGCTCTAGATATGTTATAAAATGTGGCCTGCAGGCGCTGTCCACTGAGAAATTAAAAGCAGTATTGGAATAAAATTAAATTTTTATATCCTGAAAGATGCTATCCAATTATAAAGGAAATGGTTTTTTTTAAAACTTCTACGTTTGTAATAGGGCATGAATGACTAGCTAAAGCAGAGTTAATCACAACTTTCCAATTTCTGCCTTTGCTATCTGTGTGCAAATGAAATTGTGCATTACTTCTCTAAATAGCTAAGAAGAGATTTGTACTGAATTGTTAAATTATACTTACTCATTTTCATTTTGAAATCGTTGTTTCCAGTTTATCCCAGACTAAAGTGATCAACATTTTAATCCACTTCTATGTAAAAAGTGAAACAGACCATGAATCTAATTTACAAAGCTGTCTCCCAAACATAATTTATTTCAAGAGCACAGCAGGAAAAGCTGCCTAATAACAGTGCTAGTTTTCACAGTTCCTTTTAAGGATTGTTCCAGTGTGCCTGAATTTCTAAAATGAAACATCTTAAAATGTGTCAGACTGTACTAAAAAGATAAGTTGCTTTGGGTAGAAATTGCTTTTCTTCTCTCCAGAAAAAAGCAAACATTTTTAAACATGCTCTTTTGAGTCTCCCTCCTGAGGAACAGGTCAGTTCTGGTTGTTACTGAGATACATGGTTAAATGTTATTGAGAATCATGGATGAGGAAAAAAGTTTGACTAAAATGCATGTTTAGCAGCAAGTTTGTGCAGCCTATAGTTAACCCTGAAAACAAGGACCTTGCTGTAGAAAGAATCATGGCCTGGCCTTGGTCTTTAGAGCAGCTGTATATCTCTTTCAGGCTATTAGATTCTGCAAGTTGGTCTTAGCACCTCAGGAAAACCTGGTTAAAATTCCAGATAAAATGTTGGAGCCTTAAAATCCTGACAGAGATCCTGAGGGCCTGTCCTTCACGCAGGAGTTTTTTGGCCCTGTGGTTTTGAGAAGGGCTGCTGTTCGATGCTTGCTTTTTCTTCTGCAGAATGTTATGTGCTAGAACCACTTGGAGAACCTGGACTTCCTTGCTTTCACTCAAAGTGCTGATAGTTTGTGAAATTAGAGCCTTGGGATGAGTCTCACTAGCCAGTGGTTGACTTTTGTTTCCTAAGTAGAAAGTATGCTTGATTCTATGGATCCAAAACTTCTGAGCACTTTAATATTTTAACATCTCAGAAGGGATGCACAGCATAATAAAGGATAAAGACATTTTTTCTCTCAAGTCTAAGTCAGAAGAAAGATGCTGTGATTTTTGTATGACATTTATTTCTAAGTTTCAGATATGTAGCTAAGGAGACTTTGTCTGTGACACAAATGCATCATTTGATGCTTGTACAACCTTAAAATTTCATGAGAAACTCATCTTTTTCTGCTAAACTCTCAGGGGAACTGCTTGTTAGAAAGTAGAATTAGTTTGAGAAGCAAAATGTCTCATCCTACCCTTCAGTTTATTTGCAAGAGGTCCAAACACAGCTGAAATCAAGGCCACTGTGTGATTCAGCTTTCTGGCCCGCATTTCATGTTTAGGAAGTAGCAAGATACTCCAAACAACCCCTGTGAAAATAAAGTCAACTCTTACTTCACTTCCTGACCTTAACTAGCTTCAGCTCTTAGGCTGAGTCATTATTCCTTATTAGTGTCTTTCCACTCTGTGCTTCCTGAGGAAGTCTGTATGCATGTGTATCAGTGAAACCATATAGAACTGTACAGTAAGAACAGATGCTCTCTTTGGACTAAACATACCAATCCTCCAACTTCTTTTCTGTCTCTGTGGCAAAAATAGCTTCATCTTCTCTTCAGTGCCAGAAATTTTTCAGACCTCCCTTCATGGTTTCTAATATTCCCAAGTTGCAGCAATTCCCCAGCTTAGAATAAGAATCGAAATTGATTTATAGTGCTACTTTTAGCATCATGTGCACCTAAAAGATTGTGGGAGGTGGAAACTAATCTGACAATCTGGGTCTTTATGCGAATAGACACTGCAAATAACCACGTAACAAAATGTTATGGACTATATTCTTTCCGTAATTATGTTATACCTGGTCACTTGTCAGCATAATTGGAGTCATTCATAATTTGTCTGGTCATTTTGCACTGAATCTTTAAATATATAAATATTTCTAATTAGCTTTTCATGTTTATCTGACTTCTGTTTTCCGACCAGGGTTACTAGTCTTAATGCTGCTTCGTGTTCTGTGGCTGCCTGTCCTGTTCGTCCTAACTAACACCAGGCATAAATTCTAGAATATTTTAGAAGAAGTTGCTCTAAACTGAACAGGTTTCTACCCCACACTTCGCCCTGAGGGCAGATCTCAAATTGCAGCCTTTTTGGCTTAGTAACATAATACTGGGCATGGGTTGTCAAGCTGAAAATGTGCCAGATTTTAGTTACAAGTGCATTTGTAATTAAAACTATATATTTCTTTTGTTCTCTACTAACAATCAAAATACATTGAGAATTTTCCCTCCAAAATAATTAGATGCTGAGTCAGAACTATATCATTATTGTTCATAACTTTTATTCTTTGCTTATAATGTTTAAATAAGAGTGAAATGTCCATAGTGGCCTACTTTCTTTGCCAACAGTTATCTTAAACTTGTGCTTCCTCTGATTTGCTTGATATTTCATTCTAGTATGTGTACAGTTCAGCTTTTATATTAACCCTTTCTTAAAAATGAACATTTCCATCAGCTAATATGTAACTGCTGTAATAATTTTTTGTTGTCGGGGATTATACAGGCCATTAGTATCTATCCGATTGCTTTTGCATTAGAAAAAAAAAACTAGCTGTGACAAACTATTTTGCAAATGTTTATATAGAAATGTCAATGTGCTATATTGCTACTTGGTTATTTATCTCAGTATTTCAGTTGTCATTATCCAGACATTTTAATCTTCTAATAACAATAAATACTGCTTATGTTCTTGGGTTTTAGCAATTTTCTGTTATGTTTCTAGGTTCACAGTGGAACAAGAAATTGATCTCAAAGATGTCATGAAGGGTCTTGGAATTACGGAATTATTCAGCAACAATGCTGACCTTACTGCAATGTCTGGTAAGAGTCTTTTGACTGAGCATTTTAGAAATGGAGCTTACTAGAATTGTAGAGGAAGTTAAATATTATGCAAGAAGCAGGTCCATATGGCAGAACATGTACTCTGAGTGTCTCGACAGCAAATGGGATTCACACCACAAATGGGTTGTCTCTAGACCCATCCTATGTCTCCAGAGGCTGTTTGTTGACAGCATTAATGCAATAAGCTGTTGTACAGTTAGTCACTCCCCAGGTGCCTTCTGTATGGATGCAGCATATGAAAGAAATTCTGTGATAAAGGCCAACTCGATATATATGCTGTGTGTCTGTTTAAATTTTTTGTTAATACATTGTGTTCACAGGTCCAAATATCCAATACATTTAGAAATGCAGGTGGAAATGATAGATATTTATGCTTTTAATACATTTTACTTCAGTTTGATATTTTTAAAGAGTAGTTGAGCCATCTTTGCTTTTAAACTTGTTTTGTTTTGAGTAAGAAGCTCTATCACCCAAAAGGAAAGTAGGTTTTACAATAACTTGAGGTCTATATACTGAAAAATATTTAAATGAGAAAAGTGTCCAGACAAACCAAAAACACTCACAGGGGAAAATGACCCACAAAGGGAATGTTTGGTTTTTCATTCTGCATAAAAGAGGTCTAGACATCCATGAGCAATTCTGAAATTGAGAGGTTCCATAAAGATTGGGACTAGTTTCAATCCATGTGATTAATGATTTGTTTAAATCTTGGTGTTTTCATAGTTGTACCACACAAAATGAAAGCACCATGTTTTATAGTGAATTAACTCTTCTGCTATTTGAAGATTAACTTGTGTACGGAATAATGTAGAGCAGTGTGTAGAGAGAACTAATGTGTTTCATTGTAATATTCTCACCTTTGATGTAAAGAGCATGCACCAACAGAGATGAAAGTCATTCATATATGAAAGGTCTCTCATAACTTCAGAATAAGAAAATATTTTTGAATATCTAATGAAAACCTGAGTGGTCATGCTACAGAGACAGTCTTTTCATTACTTAAAATACAAAAGATTATTTGCCATTTAAAAAATTTCACATTGTAAAATGAGGGAGGGATAGGGAAGATGAAGGCAAATGCTGAAAGCTGGCTTAGAAAATATATGCATGGTATGTCAGGTAGTGAAGGGCTTAAGCCAGAATTTTATATGCATTTCATTGCCGATTTTTTCAGAGGGTAGATAATCCATGAAACAGTAAAAAAATAAGTCCAGATGGAAGCACTCTTTGAAATATTTACATTTAAGAAGATACTAATTGCGAAAGAAACTATAGGGAGATTTTTTTGAGAATTCTTTTCGAATTTTGAGAATATTTAAAAATACTCTTCCTCCTTTCCTGTTGTTGTTGCCTTTGGACTATTGTCAAGCAAACTTTCTGCAGTTTCAACGGATCCAGGCACAGATTGTTGACTTCAGTGGAATTCTATGGGGGTTTAGTGGGCATAAATCAAATTGCAGGAGTGCAGGCTTATTCTTCAGTGTTCTGATGTTTATACTTTTATTGGAAATGGAAATAGAAGATGTAGTTTCATCTTGTGGACTATCTGCAACCAAAGAGAAAATACTAATGCAGCTACTGTGTGGGAAGAGTGTAGTTTGCTAACGTGAGGAGTGGGGAAGCTGAGAGTGCTCCCACTGGCCTGGAGTGTTCCTTCTGGCAGGCGTGATTTGGGTATCTCTGAGCCCATCAGGTATTCAAAATAATCAAACTTAAGAAGAAATTACTCTTGAAACAGCTTTTGGTATATGGGATTTTAGAGTTCTCATAGTGTGTAAACTTGCTGCTGAGTATTTTGATAGCACTGGCAGTTTGTCCTTGAGGAAGTTCGAGTCTACTTGACTAAAACTCCTCTTTTTCTGTCAAATTATAGTACTCCCTACTGCTGTGCAATACTTTAAATGGCAACTGTTTTTAATCTCAAGGTGACCTGCATTTCAGTGAGTAATTAAGTAATCATAATGACAGATTTTAATAATACACAGTAATTGGAAGAAGACCATTCCAGTAAATAGTTCTTAGTCTTGAGTGAGATAGCTAAAAATTTTCTGGGACAGCTTAAACCAGAAAAGCCAATAAACCTGCACCCTTTTCTTAAATGACTTGCCAAGCAACCAGTTGGCAGCTCTGAGTGGGAGTTTGCAAACATATGGAGTATAGTGACAAATGAAATGTGATGCTAACAGAGTCATGTGCATTAAAAGTAAACCTTAGATTACTCCTACACATTAATGGGTATCTAGGCTAGGGTCTTGCAGAAGGCTTAAATTCTGACAAATCTCTGTGGGGCTCTTCTGGGATAATAGTTATCAAATACTTTTGGCTCCCATGAAAATTCAGATTTGTACAAGTTAATTGAGAAAAAAGACATAGCAGATGCTCAGCTAAACTTTACTTTATCCTCAATAAAAGGCATAAAGGAAAGACATAATAATGACAAGAGTTTGCACATGAGTATGAAATATTGCCATCAGTTCTGACTTGACAATCACAAAATAGAACAAGAGGAGGAGGATGCTTGAACACCAGGTAACAATATTATCTTTGCATATGAAAAGATTCATTTGCTTCAGGGAGAGATGATGGAGAGGGATGTGATAGTGACAATATAAACTGAAGAGTCTAGGGAAAATAAACTGAGATGTAGGTTGCTCATTTCACCAGCCAAGACCTGAGATATCCAATGAAGCTGAAAGGCAACAGGTTAAGACCAAATAGAAAGTACAGAGAAAAATCACCTACAGTACTCTTTGGGTATTGTTTGAGGACGTGACATGGCTAGGATGGAAAAAATAACAATGAGCAATGAAAACTACATTGAATAAAGCCCTTCTGTCTATTCTTCGAATTATAAACTTGCTTTAGGACATACGGTATATTCTGGATGAGGGGATTTTCTGTTTGTGGGTAAATTTTGTGTTATCACCCCTAAGGCTGATTTGCCTTGTTCTGAAGTGATAATAACACTACCCAAAGCAATGTGCTTGGCTGGTTTGACATGGTAGTCTTAATATATTGCTTTTTACACTCAGCTTCTGAATACATTTACAACTAACCATACTATTAGATCATTAGAGCTGATGGTAAATGTTAATAATCTTTGTGTTAGCAAAACTAGTCCATCCTCCTGTGTCTGTCAGATGAAGACCAGTCTTGTTAAATGCTGAGGATTTTGACCAAAAATAGTGTGCTGTGCAGAAATATTCAGGACAAAATGTGGATTGATGCAGTAAATATCAGGTGACAGAAGAAGGCTTAAGTTGCATAATAAAAAGTGTGATTGAAATGCATGGCTAGAGTGAGGATGCATCATTTTGTCTGCTACTAAACAATTTATTGGGATTTTAGGATAAAATACTCTTTTGGAGCTCCTTAAGGCTGCAGAGTTATTATTGCCCTTGACTTGTGTGAGTTTGCTTGCTTAGTTGCTTTTTCGCTCGTTTTGCTTAAGATCATTTCCAAATTCAGTTACCTAGAACAAGAAGCTTGCAGAACTGACCAGTGTGCTCAGCAGGAATCCCGTTACTTGACATATTTTAAAAGGCAGCACAAAATGTACATGACACAATGGGGATTATTTATAACTGTACATGGATCTGTCCCATTTTTTGCTTTAGATATATATCCATTATCACTTTTGTAAATTTTCTTGCACATCTGGCGTTTGTAAACACAACAAAAGCACCTTCAGAATACTTGAGACTTACTGCGCTCATAGTTTAACTGTTAGAGGATGACTTTATTTAACACTTCCTAGTAGTGTTTATTTAATATGTGTGTTGGTTTTTAACACATAATGACTCAACTTCAAAAGTGGTGTCTGTGAATGTAACCACATTATGTTTTCAGGTGGTCTTTCTGTTAACAACCCGTAAGGATATAAAAGCTGTGGGAACTGTACACAGCCTACAAGATAGGCATGTGCTGCATGGCCCATACTTTACATTAATAGTACTGAAGACTTAATCCAAGCTTGCAAGATAACTTCTCAGGAGGCTTACAGCTGAAGCCTAGGATTTGTACAATATTCAGCAACCTAGGATGTCTCACAGCACACAGTCCCCTAGGGAATGCCCTGGGGCTGCTCTTACTGAAATTTAGGTGACTGGGCTGTGAGGTTTACTTCAGTTTTGAAATGTCTCTTGTTCTTGTGGCCGTGTCCAAACTGCTGGCTGTAGGTGTGAGCCAAAATAAGTGGCTAGCAGTAGTCCTAGGCTTTCTCTCCTTGCTTGGCCTCCAACTGGAGCTTTCATACTGAGCAGTGTCTTGAGGGTCAGAAATGTAAAATGGTACAGTTGTCTTCCTAGGATGGCTGGATTAGGCTTTCATGGCTCTCACTCCCTGTTTAGGAAGCTTTTCTTTCTTTCCTAACTACCAGTTGTGCTCTGTCATTACTGAGGATTTCAGTGGTACTATATCTATAGTGTATCTAATCCTCAATATGTTATACAGTGACATCTAATCTGATTAAATGAAGTTACTGCTTCTGCAAGGGGCTGAGCATTCAGAGCATTTAGTCAGGGAAGAAAAGCAGTGAAACATCCAGAGACTTAAGCAGGAATAGGCTTGGACCTGAGTCAAAGTCATGGGAAGGAAGGGTGATAAACAATGCTGAGAAAAATCGCTCCCACAGTGGGTTTTGTTGCAATAAATATCTTTCATTTCTTTTACGTAAAATGGTCAGAGCAAAGAAAATACCTTTTTTTTCCCAGATGAAGCCAACATTGCAACTAATACAGAAGTACATAAAAATTTTTCCTGTTAATAAGCATTTATTCTGTAGTGCCATAATCCTTTTTTTCCTTAAACTGTTGATTTTTAAGTTGTTTAGTGCAAGAATTGTTGCTTATTATGCTGGATCTGGTACACTGGCGCTCTAGGTACAGCGATGCTTTTATAATACTAAATAGCATAGGAGAACCCTACAGATATACACCAGGTAAATGGTGCTCTTACTTTCTCTCCTTCATGCAGGAAATATTCATGCAGTTCTTGTGCATAAAGCTTTTTATTCTGCCTCTACTTGGTACAGAAGTTGAATGATAATCTTGGGTTTCCGTGTCGGTGCATTTTTAAATACTTCGTTCTTACTGTTGAGCCACTTGAAATGTTTCCTTCTCCTCTCCAGATAACAAAGAGCTTTACCTTGGAAAGGCTTTTCACAAAGCATTCCTAGAAGTTAATGAGGAAGGATCAGAAGCTGCCGTTGCCTCAGGTACCTGACTGAAAAGCAGAACTAAATCAAATGTCTGGTTAATTAATATTTTAAAGCTGACTTAGTGTGAAGCCAGGAAAGCTGAGTAGTGTGTGGCCTGAAGAGAAAGTGCAGCTAGTGTGCTGCTTTCCTGAAGAGAATTCTGGAAATCTGAACCGTTGACATTTTCAGAACACGGTATGTTTTGCAAAGCATTTTGAGCATCCTGTGGAGAAGCTTCTGTTAAATTTTTAAGTGTCAGGCAAACACAAATTGTGATTTTACACTTTCTGGAATTTAAGTACTGGTAATTGGGGTCTCGATCTGCTAACTAAGATGCAGTGACTGAGCCTTGGCTCCAAAAGGCCTAGAGGGAGCTGAGAGTTGTTGCCATTCCTTTAATGAGCCCATACAGGAGGATGTCAGGTGGGAGGGAGGAAATAGCAGGTTAGTTTGCCAGTGTTAATGCTGCAAGGCCAAATGGTTGATTGTTGTCACATTTTCTTCCTGAAAATAAGTTATGTTAATTGCCACATAGGATTATTGGGTGATTACTAATTGTACCAGTACTTGTACCAGTCTTTAACGGAAGGAAAAGCAGTTTCCATCATCATGAAAACCAGTAACTGTTAGAATACAACATTTGTATGGACGGAGTTTGCTGGCATACATGAGTGTTTTTTTGTTGGCAGTGCAGTTAAAGTGTAAAAGAAAATGACACATTGGGAATAATAACTGCCTGGAGAAATTCATGCATCTCCAAATAAAAATAATGAAGAGCCAAATTCTGCCTGACTGCTGGTTAGGTTTACCCTCAACCTCTTTGTTATTTAAGGACTCCAGTGACTCTAAAAGCTGCAAGATCAGCCTGTTTAGCCGTTGCCTACTATAGTTACTAAGGTTTACTTTCTACTATCAAATGCAGCCTTCGAGCTGTTCAAAACAGGCCAGCAATGCTATTTAACTTAATCCACTTTCTCTAAAGTGAGCAGGCTCAAGGTTCTGCATCTGATAATTTGTGAACTGCTCGTGCTGGGAATAAATTGTGCAGCACTGTTGTTAATCATTCTGAAAGCCTAAATAAGCATACAATTACTTGGGATGTTCCCTTTGTTCTCAGTGTCTGTCTGAGCTGCAAGTATTTCCCATGAAGAGAGGGAGAATGTGGAAAGGGTGCAGTGATGTTTAACAAGTTGCCTATGTTCTCTTCCCTTTAGGAATGATCGCTATTAGTAGAATGGCAGTGCTGTATCCCCAGGTTATAGTTGATCATCCTTTTCTCTTTTTGATCAGAAACAGAAGAACAGGTGAGATTCTATAAAACTCTTCCGTTTATTTTCACTGTCCATCAGTGTTGTGCACGAGAACTGCACATTTTGATCAATTAATTGGTCTTGTATGAATTTTCCTTCTCTATCCTGAAATGCCTGATATTAAAACTGACCTTTTCCAACAACTCTTTCTATGTCCTCTTTACATTTCACCGAGACAGACACCCAAATCTCCCATCTTTTCTGAAAAGTATTAATAATTCTTTTTGAAAAATCCTGGGGAAGAAAAATTCGCTGATAAGTTGTTTTCCTTCAAAGAACAGTGTTACTGTCCTGAATAACCGAAGTCACTGAGCTAGGCTGTAGTAAGGCCAGTAAGATATGTTTGTAGTGTTGAATGATTTATAGTATGAACAGAAATTACAGTTGTGAATAATTCTGTGCTGTTGAATAGCACACACTAGCAAAATGGGCAATGATTAAGTAATTCTCTGGTTTCATATTTCCAATTTGTCTCTTTTAATGATATGGATGTGCCTGGGTGACAAATAGAAGTGCTCACAGTTTGTCATGCCTGTTGCCCTTAAGGACAAGAAGTTGAGCAACTTTGCTGCTTTAGTGATGTAGTTGGGCAAAAATGGAGGTGGAGTCGGTCCTTTCCCCTGCTCAATTCTCCTGGCTTAAAAAAGAAGCTTTAAATTGGAAGAGAGTAGGTGTTCATAGCCTTGGGGCAATTCTTAGTGTTTCCAAGGCATTGTGCATTTATAGTAACTATAGCATTTATACCAACAGCTATAGTTAAAATCAGAAAGCACATTGCTAAATGAGAAAGCTAAGGTTAGAAACCTCTTGGAAAGATGTGTGGAAATTCATGTCTTTCACTTGTGAGAGTAGTCTCAGTGCTCATGATTATTCAGGTTAGCTGTAAATGGTGATTAAATAACTCAGGGGTGCAGTGTCTTGCTGTGGAGTGCATGTTGCCCTGAGGAGCACGTGTGTGAACACCAAATAATGTTTGTGTGGTGCTTCTGTGGCTCTCTCAGGGCGGGGAACGTTGTCCAGCTCAGGAATGTTGTTCGGAGTAGACTTGCCCAGCTCGGAAAGCCTCGAGGCTGACACTGACTTCACACATGTGGCAGTATTTCCATGGGCTTTTACCAGAGCTACAGAAATGAAAGAAAATCTTTGTTTTGGTTTCTAATGGGTTTGAATCAAGCCCTTAAAATAAGCTAAGAGGCACTTTCATGTGGAAGACTTCCCTGTTCTTGCCTATTTTACCTGTGCCCAGTCTCTGACATAAGCACACACCCCCTACACCCCATATATATTCCCATGAAAATTACTCAGCATACATTCTAGGCTTTGATATTGGTATTTTGCATCTTATAACCTCCGCTTTTTCTTTTGGTTTTGACTTGTCCCCTTTACCCCCACCCTTCTCTCTTGCCACAGGTACTGTCTTATTCATGGGAAGGGTGATGCACCCTGAAGCAATGAATGGAAGTGGCCACGACTTTGAGGAGCTTTAGCTATCACCAACTGCCAAAAAAAAAAAAAAGGAAATAAGCACATAAAGTTTGAAGTTAATATATTTAAGGTTTGCTGTGTTTTTCCCCAAGATACTGTTTAAAAGCCTTTCAGGTTTAACTGTGGTTTAAATTGCAAGTCAGGCTCTGGAGGAAAGTTTGCAGTATTAAAATAATGTTCTGTTTCTGTAATTGTGATTGCTGTGTCCTTAAAATAAAGTTGTATACATGTCAACAGCTGCTGCTTGTTCTAGTGAATTGTAGAGCAAAAAAATATTGCAAATCCATGATTCCTAAATTTTTTACAGTCCAAAGGCTGACTTGATCAATGAGACAGGAGTAGAATGTGTGCAGCTCTGAATAATGCAAATGGCAAACCTTAAACATTTACAGAGTTGAATGAGGAATTATATGTGGAAAATGTAATTTTGTCCTGTTCTTGTAGTAAACAGACTGCGATGTGGTGTTCCATCAAAGTTAATGGAATAAATTAAGCCTAGTGGATTTTTATTCTATAAATTAACTGTGGTAGAGTTTTTGTGTGAATCTCCCACATGTCATTCTAAAATGTTGCTCTTATGAATGCTTCTGCATGTGACCCTGCAAGTCACTTTCCGTAAGTGTTGATGCCAATAAAATTTGATCGCATGAATATTTGAGACTAGTCAGTGTAGAATAGCTATATATATGGCTGAAATAAATTAATTGAAACGGTCACATCATTCATGTGGACATATTTTCTCCCCCCCCAGAATAGTTGTTCCACTTTGCTAACTCAAACTTCGCACTGTCTCACATCAATGATCTAGAATGACCTTTCTTTTAAAATAAGAGTCTTAATTTCAAGAATTGAAATACATTCAGTTCATAAATAAACATCTAATGGAACATAATCCTTTTCGTTCCCAGCTTATTGAGAATAAAAGTGATAGAGGAGAGAGACACACAACATCAGTAAATATTAGCAAGGAAATTAGTTGTCCTTCCCATTTGCAGGAGGGAGAAGTATCACTTATCACCAGAAAGGCAGATAATCATTTCTTTCCTGTTTGTGTAAAATATAAAATGATCAGGAATTACTGGAAGTTAAAGGGGAATAGGAGAAAAGAGGAAGGGGTTTCTTTGAAACAGATCGTAAATACAATCTTGTTGGAAATAAATGTGTTTCTTCTCAGTCCATAGGAGGTGTGTATTTTGAATTCTATGTGAACGAATGTGTTTTGTACTGAGCTTTAGTTTTACATATGGGTTCTTCTGAATACATTCACTTCAGGCCTGCGTAGATAATATTCACAAACTTACTCGTGCAAGGAGAATTTCCGAAATCTAATGGCATTTTTTGCTTTTATATACTGTTGGTGCTAATGATGAAGGTCAGAATTTTGGAGTGATGGTTGCTCTCCTCTGCCAGGTCTGGTTATGCCCCTTCTGAGAGGGGTCACTGGAGCGTGCCTAGCCCTGTCTTGAATTGTTTCATTCTACTCCCCAGAAGAAACACAGAGCTCCTTCACATTTAGTTGTTGTTGGTTAGTGCCCTTAAGTCAAGTCCAGAATAATAAACTATGCATTTATGTTTAAATATAAATATCTCTAACTTAGTTGTAATCCTTTTTACCTCTGTGTAATGGGAAGTATTATACTTGGGAAAGAAGGGGAATGCTTTTAAGAAGGAGCAGAGGTTAACTTTACCAATACCTAAAACTAGATCCAATGCAAAAAGGAAGTAGCTTCTATGAAATGGAGTTATGCAATGGCTTGTTCTTCATATTTAACTAGTTCTATGAATGTTTGTAAAAGTGACTGAGATGCTAAGGATCTCATGTTTTGAAATTTTTGAGGGGCCTGAAAAATAAGTAGAGGTTTTTAAGCTAGGCTTACACTTCAGGCAAGTTTTCAAGGTAATTACTGAGTTTGGAAGAAAGGAGAAAGCAGGTGACAACTCAGTGGTCTTTGTTCTCAGTCAAGTGCAAGTCCTTCCTGACCAATTTTGTTTTCCTTGCGTTAATCTGTTGCAGTTTAGATGCTTCTTACTAAGGGAAAGTCTTTGAAACTTTGGAATTAATGGAGTGACGACTGCCAGGCAACAATATTGATAGAGGATGTCAGGCAAGTGCATAGACTTCCTACCAGTTAGACCGAGCATAGGTACTAAGTGGAAAGATGCAGAATCCCGTATTTCCAAGTCTGATTTTAAAAGAATTGCCAATAGAAAGCAGAGGAAAGGGTAGTTACATTATTTGGTACTCAATGAAATAGCCAATTTATCTACCTTAAATCCAGAATTACATAGTTTTCAGCAACCTTGTGAATTATTACCCAATTATATGCGGTTGTTAGCTCTCAGCCACAATGAGAGCAGCCCTTGGGCAGTACTTTTTAAAAGCGATTATCCTAAGTACTGTTGTCAATTTTATATATAAAAATATAGATATATGTGTGCGTGGGTATACATGACTACTCTTTAATGGTATGTTTTAATCTACATTTGTATAGTGGTCATCTTTGGGACAAAAGTCACAAAGTACTACTTTTGTGATGGAAACCCGTCAGTTGAGTTTCATGTATTTAGATATCTATCATTTATTTAAAAAAAAAATGTTTGTATTTGGGGAAGGGTGAGGCATCCCAAAAATAAAATACTGCAACTTCCATAGCTGTGCTGTGTAAGTGACCCATGATGTGGCAGTGGGTACTGGCATCTGTCCGGTGCAGATGGAGCTGAGCAGGGGGTGCAGTTTGCTGATGTTGCCACCCTCTCTCCTTCTTGGCTTCTGGCTCTATCTGGAAGTGCTGGGCAGCAGTGGTGGCTCCCTAGGTTCTGCCTGATCACTCCAGGCTAGCTGGTCCCTTGTACCTCACTGAGCTCCTCATACCTGGAAGCATCTACTGGGAGTGAGAATGTCTCTGGAAAGCAGATATTAATTTTCCACAGAATGCACATGTTTCTGAAGTAAAAATCATCAGCTGGGAGGTGCTTTATCTTTGTCTTTATCCCCATTCAGTTAAGCTTTGCGGCTCACAAAAATTAAGAGCTGCAATTATTTGTAATGATGCCTCATTGATAAGGTAATACTCAAGATAGTGCCTGTAACTTCAGAATATAATTTGATTGCAGACTTGTAGGCTGATTATAGTTCCAGTGAAAAAGCTATTTCAGATCTTGATACTAATTATTGGGGAGCATCATTGTTCTTGCCCCATCCTGAAAAATGAACAGCCACTTGACCTGCTAACTAGCTACCTCACTCGCATGAACCTGGCTGACAAAGGGAGGAAACAGTATAACTTCATTTGCTTTTTTTCTCTTTTATTTCAGTGCAAATGGTGCAGAACTTGTTTGAGATTACTATAATTACTCTGGGTTTTCAGACATAAAAAGAGATCAGAATTCAGCATGTGAAGTAAGTGTGTGAGCCAGAAGGTTTGTAGAATAGTTTACTTAAACATGGAACCTGGTTGATAGCAACAGATTCAAGTTGATGTAGCAGAACATCTTTAACATATTAGTAAGGAGGAAGAACTAAGAGTAGGATTAAAAAGATGAAATATGTCCATTTCATTCAGCCTCACAAGCTGTATTTTTCTTTATATTTCTATATATTCTATATTTTATATTTTTCTTTATATTTCTCCTTTCAGTCCAATAGTGCCAGTGCTCAGAAGAACGTGTTGGAACACACATGCAGGGTTAATAGCACATAAGCAGAGCCTGGCACTTATCTAATGTAAGGAAATAGACAATCTGTTCTTGTCCTAAGATTTCACAGTGATTCATTAAGCTAGATTTAATTTGCGGTGAATTTGAAATACAGAGATAGTTGCCTTGGGTTTGTATTGAAAAGCTCTGTTGGAGCTTTTCTGAAATGCTGCTTTTGGCTAAGGGAAAAACTACTTTTGCCTTCAAGCAAATGAAACGGTGGTTGTCCTGGCAATGGCCCAAAGTCACCAGCTTCTCGGGATAGCAGAAGGTTCCTTGTCAGATCTCCCCCAAAGTAGCTGACCTCTCCAAAACTAAACACAACCTGCAGAGGGCAACAGAGCTGTAGTAGTAAATCTGACCGTGCTTCTTAATATTTAATTAATATTTCCATATGTGATGTTTCATTGTTCATGCAAGATTTATTAGGCTATCCAAGAGTAGCATTATTGGCAGTGCATTGGACATAATATAGTGCATATGCTTCATGCTACTGTTTTGTTTTTTCCCCTGCAGAAACATTTATTAAGCACGTGTGCTGAGCTGTAGAACAGAGTGAACAGAACCAATTTCAGTGCATTACTGTTATTAGCAGAATGCAAGCAGTGGTCTGCTTCTACAGAGGGTGACCAGCAAGAACACAAACTTGTTCCCACCTAAGTAACAGGTCCCAGGTTTATACAAGCTTGAGGAGTAAACACTTTTTTGTAGGTATTTCTGCACTCATTTTGATGTTTTGTATATTAAACATGTCTAGTTACTGCTATTCCAGGCATTAATTTTGACTATTGTAGCAAAAATCTTAAGGAGAATATATGCTTAAATATATGCAAGAAAACCTTCCCTGATCCACAGAAGAGACTGAAAGCAAGTTGAAAATGGTAAGATGTCCCTGTTATCATCCTCTTCTAAGAAAGGAACCCCGTTCCTGTTGACGGTTGCCTTTTAGATGTTAAGCTCCTTTTGTTTGGTTTGCGCTCCAAATCTGCAGGAAATTGCAGTAAGGACCATGGATTATATTTTGAACCTAGTTTGCCCCACTGTAATGTTACAGCAAATGCATGAGTATAAAATTGGACTATGGCACTGAATCAAGTCCGTGATATTGCTCAAATGAGCTCTTAGTGTTCTACCAGACACAGAAAAAAAGCATTTTGTGGCTATTTTTTATTTTTTCAGTGACAGGCAGAAGCAGAGACCACAAGATGTCACTCTCTCCCAAGCAGGTTGGGAGTGCTTCATCTTAGTAATCCTTTGGGAATGTTGGAAAGCTAAATATCCAGAATGAGTTTTTCTTTCTCCAGTAAGTGTACGTAGCTCCTGGTGAAATCAAAGGGAGAGTCTAATTAAAATCATGTGCCTGGGATTAGCAACTGGTAAATGCTATTATCTCTGCTCTGTGGCACAACCCTTCTCTTGGATGCTTTACCCCTCTGCACCAGTTAAGATGTGTGGTGAATTTGTCCAGTTCCCAGCCTGTGTGATGGTGCCTGGCGGGCTGAAGTAAAAGAACAAGTTTACTTTTCTACCCATCCCCATAAACAGCACTAGTGTTGATGCTAGGACTACTTCAGAGTCCCAGGGCTGAAGCAGGAGATGTTCTTTCTGTTGATAGTAAGGGACAAGTGACTCAGGTTGGAGTCACTGCTATCCTGGCTTTACTCTCTTGTTATTCTCTTGATTTACCTCTGTTTTTTCTTCTCTTCCTTGCTGCTGAGCCCACAGCCACTAGAATTTCTGCAGGAACCAATTTCCCAGCATGTTCTCTCTTCAGGCAATGCAATTATCCTAGTATGTTGGGTGTTTCACTCTCTGGGGAGAAATTTTTTTCTTATCAGAAAAGATTTTTCCCCTTTTTTAGAACAGGAGACTAGATGTATTCCCAAAGCTGTGTTTGCAGGTTAGGGCAGGGGTAGCATTTCTGTCCCTTTTAATGGGTATCTTTGCTGTTCTTTTCCCAGTGGAAAATGAAAATATATGAGCTAAAAACGAAGGATGTATGATTATGAAAGCACAGTGCCAGGGAAGAAGGGAAAAGGTACCTTAATAAGTCAGGTACTACCTGTAGGATGTGAATTCGCTTCCCTAATGAGCTACTCTATATCTATGGACATGTTCAAAGTGAAATTGTTGTTTAACTTTCCTTGTAAAACAGTCTGCAGTCCCCAGGGGTTTGGGATGGAGCTGCAGTAGCTACAGACTCTGCCTGCTCACTGGGGACTTCTGTTACGGGTTCAGTAGCTTGTCTTTGGCCTCCAGCTGCTATTGCTTAAACGCTATAAAATAAAGTTACACAGAACTGTTTGCAATACAAAACAGAATATAGCTGGTTCATGAGCTGGTAAAGCTCATGAACAACGCTGTGTAGCTGTTTCCCCATCTCCACTGGAGCTTCTCAAATAACATTCCCTTTATATAGGACTGCGTTTATAACAACATCTACATTTGCGTTGTTTTTTGTAGCAGTAATTAGGAGCCATAGTGATGAATGAATTGCTCTAGGCCATAGGTAAACTGACAGATAAGACTGTCACCTTATGCAATAAATTGAAAATGCATTTTAGAGGCACTAGTGGAGTAGTCAGGACTGCAAGGCTGGTAGAAGGATATCAGATTTATTCACAGTCACTCTGGTAGGTAAATGGAAAGACAGTGAAGATAAAAGCACTGTTTTTATCTACAGATAAATGTTTTTATGAATAAGTAACTTTTGGCTCCACTCACTTTTAGAAATTGTTCAGCCTTTCTCAAAACACTGCACAAATAAAAGAGATCTGGTAAGGGCTATGCCTGGAATCCAAGCAGCTAATCATTTGTAAGTGGAAGCTCAAATCAAGCGTAGCAGAGCTCAAATGTTCACAGCTGTTTCTCAAAGCACAGTGTGCAAAAACCTCCACAGGACCCTCCACCTTCCTCTGTGATCAAATAGCCTGATTTTTTTTTTCCTTAATGATGTGTTTGCAACACTCTGTTCTGAAAAGTAATTTGCCAGATAGTTCTAGTAAAATTCTAGGTCTTCTGCTAGGAGCTGGCTGAGGGAAAAGATTAAATGCATTCCTGCAGCTGGGGAATTAAACCCAGATTACCTGACTTTCTATCTTTGCAGTCACACTGAATCATAACTTGAATGACTATTCAGGTATGACCTATGCTTTACAGTTGACAGGTTGTTTCTGCATCCACCTCAAACATATGTCTTGTGTTCCCTATGGAAAAGAAACTGTCTTTTGGAAGAAAATGAGAGAGAAATCCCTACAGAAAAGAAAGGAGTCTGTATTTGACATACTTTAAAGAAAAAAGGAAAATCTAATGCATAGTTAATGGATTTTATCTAAATCAAATGTTCTCATTAAGGGATTGGAATTGGCTGAGGATTAAAAAAAAAAAAAAATGCTGTTTTTTTTCCAGAAAGTTCCTTTCTGCATTTGTTCAGATGGCATGCAGCACAGCTGCTAGACAGAAGAGCTTCAAGCATTCTCTCAGGTATTATAAAGCTTAGGAGTTTAGGCTAAAATCAGAGGTTAAAATTTTTGCTCTGCATTGACATGTATTTGTTAAGATCCATGTTTTAAAACCTAGCAACTTAGAGTGATAGAATATATACAAGCAATAACGGTACGATAGCAACGCTGCAATAGAATGGAACAATTATGGGAGAATGTGCCAAGAAATACAAGAAATGAGGAAGTCCTTCATGCTCTGAGACCTGAGAGAGTCATGGTCTAAAGGGTCACGGTTTGCACCGTGCCAAAGCTCACCAGTTGCCAAGAAATTGGTGCACAAAACTTTTCATTTAAGGCTTTTACAATTGACAGTAAATGGCATATTTTAAGTGGTAGTAGCCAGGAAGCTGAAGTAATTTTGTTAGGAAACTGATAGAATTTTTCAGAATCACTACAAGAGAAATTCTTGCTTTGGGTCAGGCTGCTGACTTGGAGCTGCCAGAGTGTAGACATTCCGTCATTTCCCAGCAGCAGGAACACACAAAGCTCTGCTGCCAGCTCGGAACCGAGGAGGGCTCTTTGTACGCTCTATCAGCTGAACTGCTCATAAAATCTTGGGTGAAATCCACAATCAGGCCAAGGAGGACAATTCTAATTCACTCCCAGCTGTTGCACATTGATGTACCTCCAATGATTTTTCCTCCACAGAACTTTTTCCTTGGTCTAAACCAAAGGAGAACCAGACAGTCTGCTATACTTCATAAAATAATTTCAGGTTTTCTTTCTTTTTCTTTTTTCTCAAACAGAAATCATTTGTGAATCAGCACAGTATTTCAATGCTTGTCTTTCTGATACAGTTTCAAAGGGTGCAAGTGAACCCAGCTAACCTTAACTCTTCTTAATTCATTTGTTTCATCTCTCCTTCCATTTTAATATGTTTAACATTTATGGTAGTCTATTGATTACTGACTTCTTGTGTCATGACATGCAAGATGAAGCGCTCAAAACCACGAGCAAAATAGATTAACTTGTACCAAGCATTTAAAAAAGCTGAGGATATTATTAGTGCTTCCTCTTCACCATGATGATTACAAGGTATGCATAAACCATCCTAAAGGAAAAGTGTTTACATCAAACAATCACACGGAATCTGAAATACCCACACTAAAAATTGTCATCATGAAGACTTATTAGTCTTATAAAATCTTTCGTAGTCTGTAAAGAAGATTGCCATTCATTTCAATCAGAAAATTTCTTTCAGATTGTCCTGACGCATAATAGAGAACCCAGTGAGACTGGCATGCCTGAAATTTTTGTTCATTGGTAAGAAATATGGTTTTGCTCAGTAGTGACAAAAATGAGTTCAGGTCATTTCCCTGAAAATATGAAATGGCTTCTGATAACACAGTGTTCCTACAAAAAAAAAAGCCACTGAACGTGAATGCATTACAAGAATCAGAAATCCTGTTGCTATTATATAGTTATGTTATAATAAGTAAGAAAAATCTAACCCAAGTAAAATTATATTTGCATGAAGCCCTTAGCTAATATAGTGCAAAATAACACAGCTGCTCTCTATATCCTGGTTTGAAGACTGGAGGGCTGGACTTATTCCTTCCGATTTGAAGACTGGACTGCACTATTCCTTGGGGCAGGAGACCTTTAGTATTCCACAGTGTAACTTGTTTCACTCTCTGCCTTTCTCCTTAACTGTTTAGGGAGCCTAACTTGCCTAGATCTGTGTCTTTCGGTCCCTAAGTTAAGTGGGATATTTGCAGGTATTGAGACCACTGCTGGAAGCCTATTCCTCTTCCTACAGACACTGCACCGAGAATTCACAGGTTAAATGTAAGATGAGAAGCAATAGATGGATGAAGGCAGAGAATCCAGGGGGAATAGAGGGATCTCACTGTATAACATGATGGGCTGTGGCAGAGCTCGCCAGCTGCTTGTCAGCACCGAGGGCTCTAAAGAGGAGTCGTGACCCTCATTTGAGGAGCTGGCAGAACTCATTCTCGAGTGTGCTGCCTGCCCATTACTTTGCATATGTTTGCCTCGCAATGGCTTATTATTTGATTTACTGGCAGTGTACTGAAAAGTAACTTTAGGACAAGTTAATTTGGCCTCTCTCAGCCTTGATAGCACCTGGTTAAAATATGCTCCCTTGTGTGAATGACAAGTGTGTAGAGATTTTATTATGATAGTTCCACGGCAAGTGTCTTCTGAAAAGCAGCCTAGAAGGCTATTCTTCAGAAGGGCCGTTAACCATCTGGCAGCCCATTTTCCATCTTCCTTTGTAGTAGGCCTTATAATCGGAATAGAATTCAAGAAAAAGGCACTTCAACCTTTGCAGTTTTCATTGGAAGTACATCCTGACAACCCTATAAACAAAGGTCTTTAAATGGAAAACTCCTAGAAACTATTTTACTTTTTTAATCTTTTTGAATGCTGTAGAACCCGGCTTAATTTTTAGATTTTATGTACACAGTTCATAGAATCATACTTCAGTTCTTTCTTTTTTTTGAGTGAAATTCTGATATTACTCATTTTGTAGGTTTGTTCACATTCAGCACTATGGAAGACAGAATATCCTAATAAACCCAGGAGGATTTTGTGTGTGTGATGCCGCTGTAAGTATGGCAATTACGCTGCTGATGAATTGCACTTCTGTAACACTCGAATGCTGCTCAATCACAGCAGGTACCACTGGGTTTTTCCTAATACAGTTGGTGGATGAGTCTCACATTCTTTGCTCTTGTCGCAGAGCTCACCGTTTGCAAGCTTTCAGATTAAAATTTTGCTTTGCATAGTGCAAGGCTATTATGCAAAGGAAGGAAGGATGTGAAGGAAGATGCTATTATCCCCATTTATCAGATAAAAAAAGATAGGTCAGTAAGACTATAAATTCCAAGCCATAAAATGACATGGAATGTGAGAGTTACCTATTCACTGCATCCCAAGCCAGTGTCCAAATGGATGAATCATCTTGTTGGACCAAAGTGTTAATGAATTTACATAGCAGCATAATCCAGAGAACAGTCAAAGCATTTCAAAAACAAGACAACAGATACATGAGGCATGTCGGAGTGACATCTGATGGCTCCTCAAAGATGTAACATCATAAAGAAATATTTAATTTTATTTACTTTAACTAGTTTATGTTTTGCTGTGAGCCTTAATTATCACGTGTCGCACCACAGCACACTAAATGTAACACACCTAATGACATGTCCTGAGACAGTGCTATGAATATTGTGGGTAAATTTTCCCCCCTTTTAGAGAAGTCCTTCTTGCCTTCCTAGCTCTAGAGTGTCTGCACTCCTACTGCTTTGTTTTGTATTCAGCAACTCTGCAAAACAACCAAGGCAAAAAGAAGAACAAGGAATACTACTGGAGTACGACTGCTGATCTTTCACGGTTCAGCTGCAAAAATTCAGAGATCTGAAATGGGACGTAAAAGTATAAATATCACTAAAAAAGTTAAACCACCTTAACAGAATCACACCTACTCATTTTTTTTAATTCAATATTGTTTACTTGAAGAGGCAAGACTGCCACATAATGTTTGCTGCTGAAGATGGAACCGCCTCCTTTCCCTACTGCATATTAGAGAGAAATGAAATTTTGCATTTCCCAGCTGCTAGAATTGAGCATGGAGCTGGCAGAGCCCAAGAAAGAGGAGCAGCCAAAAAGTGGCTTTAGTTTAGGTTTGAGACCACATCACTGGCCAGACAGGCCTGTGACTGGAGCACACACAGACATAAAGCAGCTTTCCAGAACCTTCAAAACCCTCTTGTATGCCAGCAGGTGACAAAGCTTCTCTGAAGTTAAAATATTTGGGTGGATTCGTTACTGTCTACTCTTTTTTTTTTTTGCTTCGCCTTTCTTTTCTTGAAATAACTTCAAGGTGCTTCTTCTGTCACTTCATTTCCATTACAGCACTATTAAAAGAGGGAAAAATGAACCTAAGGCAGAAGATAGCTTTGTCTTTGCAGGGGGTTTTGGATGAAAATAGCTAAAAGAGAAGAACTAAATTAATTTATTTAGTTTCATGTCAGCGGATTGCCTCTACTGGACCCTAATCAATATTAATCAGTTCGCCTGACAGATTAATCCCTTATCAGTGATTACAAACACGTGCTCTGGGTTAGTCCTGCCAACACATTTGTGTCCTAGGGTATCAGAACTCGGATGGAAAGAATGTGGCGTGAGGAGAAGGTGCACATCTGGGTGAAGATACTTTAAGATCGTCTTGTCTTTTGAACGTACACAAATTAAGAATACCTCCTCTTTGGAAGTCAGTTAACCTGATTTAAAAGCTATTTGTATCTTTACGGTGTGAATGCAAAATGGTTTCTTTTTTTTTTTTTGCTCAGAATTCTCTAGGTGGTCACTACATCTACTGAGCAGCCAGGTACAAACACTTAGCTGAGGGAGAAAGCAATTGAAAATCAGACCAAAAGATTCTTAAAATCTTCCCAATGTGTGATATGGCAAATGCATTTCACTCGCTTTAACCAGATGCACATTTTCATTACACTTAATGTCTCTTTGCTATTTGTTTTGTTTTTGGCAGGACATGCCATTTCTAGCTCTAAGTGTAGGAAACCTGGAGAGCTATAATGTGCCTTCCTCCTTCGCAGAAGATAAATATTTTCACAGAGTCATATTTATTAAGGTTGAAAACAGTGAATAACAAAATACTCCTTTGAACTACACTTTCTTTGGCAATAAAAATGGTAGAAGGGTAGGGATGAAACAGAGATGCCAGGAACCAGTTCTGCTTGGAAGCACCATTCACAAATCCCAGTTCTGCCTTGGTTGCATGGGAGATGATGTCCCTGAATTTTGCATGACACAATTGTATGTTTGTCATTCAACTGTATCACTTCTGCCTGCTTTCCCCTTCTTTCAATTCATTCTGAGCTAACACAGAGGTTGTTTTTGTCTTTTCAACACGTCAACAAAGTAAAATCAATGAGAAATGCAGTGTAGTAAAGCAAACTATCACAGAAACAAAGCAAAAGGGCCCTTTGAAAGACAATTGGTAGATTTTAATACACATTTCTATTAAAGTACATGGTCCTTTGTGGAATTTTTATATATGTGGGAAGACATATATTCTGTTCCCCTCCCTGCCTTGCATATTATATATGTGTATGTAAACACACACACATCTACATATTTTACAAACACAAGTCTCTGTAAATATATATATAAAATTGGAAATGGCTGTGCAGGTGGAATTATGTATGTTGTGTGTGCAGGCACAGAACTAAACATATTCCAGGGTCTATGGGAAATAGATGAACATATGAGGCTGGGAAGAAAGGGGCCAAGTGTCACAGGCAGGGGAAAAGGCTGCCCAGGGCAAGTGCTGGTAATGCCAGGCTAAATGAATCAAATGAGTAGTTTTCCACCCATATTTAAAGAGATTATGTCTATTTACCCTAATATATGACAACTCTGCAAAGCCAGGTTATTGAAGGAGTGTTCTAGCAACTTCTAAGTATTCCCATATTTGCAAGATCTGAATTTCAGGAAGGCAAGGCTTTGATGGATGAAGTGAAACAATTTTGAAAATATATTTCAAGCAATCAATTCTTCACAAAGAAAGGAAACGTGACTCTTCAGCAAGTAGCAACAGTTGCATAAATAAATGCAACAATTTATGGAAATTTGCTGGCATCTGTCATGATGAAGGTTAGACAGGAAAATAACTAGATATATTACTTCAAATTACATAGTGTAAAAGGAAGCTTACAAGACTGCAATAGGAAATTGTTTATGAAATGAAATTTAGGATGATTTTCATATGATTAAAATTACCTGATGAAACTCATGTTCAGTAAATTAGGAACCACTTAATGAATGCTGTGTTCCATCTGGAATTATTAACAATTAATATACGATAAGATGAAATGCGTGACTCATAATAATGATGAGGATAGAGGCAAAAAAAGTGACATGCTCACATTAGATTTTTCATCTCTGGCTTTGTCAACTGTATGATATTATTTGTTTTGGCAGCTTTGGGTAAGATGGTTCAATTCCCGAGAATTAGATGGAAACAGCATTTGGACAAGTCAGGAGTGACAGAAAACTCATTAAAACGGGTGGCAGTTTGCCTATCAATTTCGGTGAGCTCTAGACCGTATCCTCCATAAAAAAAAAACACTTGGTTCAATCTCATGTGAAAAATCTGGCAGATCTCTGGCACGTCTCTTTTGTGTTTTTCTGTATGCACATACGGTTCGTTTCTGCTCCAAAGTCAACGGCATTACTCCTAAAGCCTAAAACATTAAACATAAGCTTACGTGCATCTGTGGATTAGAGCTTCAATAATGTGGTTCAAAGATAAAAAGCTAAGTTTTAAAGGGAGAGGGAAAAAAAAATCTCATCTCCCTGAGATGGATAATGGGAGAAATCATGATTGTATTTTAGGCACTGGGAGTGCTGCAAGCCACAGACTTTGCTCAGGGTACCATTTCCTTTCCTTTTTCATACATCCATAGACAAATTGCCAAATGTAAGGGAAGCTAAATCGTGTCCCTTTCCTTTTTAGGAAAATGACATTGTTTGTCAAGAAGAGAAACTTTTGAGAAAAAAGAAATCTTTCAACATTGCTTCCACATGACCTTTCTTTAATTTCAGAAACTATTTACTTCATCCAGAAATTGCTGACCCACACGTTATTAGTAAAGTTAAATTTGGTAGTGAACTAAACCCAATAAAAATGCCATTCTTCATTCCATAAGCATCTCTCTCTATGGCTTGATCCAAAGACCATAAAATCAGTGGAAAGACTCAATCTTCAGTGCCAGATATTGTTGTTATGAGTTGCAGGTCAATTGCTTTTCCAGAAAAGAGGACCAAGTTTCAGTGTTGCTGCTTGGTTACAGTCCCCCCAGCCTTGCTGGAATTTCTGGCTTTATAACACCTTAGAAAGCCAAATCCATATAGTTTTAACTTCCACTATTCACGCGGTTAGCTGTTGATTCCTCTCTGTCTGGTAACCCTGATGAACTCTTTCACTTGCTCTGCCCTTCTACTATCCAAGACTTTATTGTGCTGGGTTTGGCTTTTCCCTGGGAATACTCTCCAGATCCTACTGCTGGGAATCGTATAGCTCACTGCAATCCTCACTGTGCTGGAGAAAAGGAAAAAAAAGAAGTTGTCTGGGTAACCAGGCAAAATAATTAGCTTGTGTGCTGGAGCAAGTGTATGGATGAGCCTATATGCATTTAATGGTGTGCTTTTCCAGAGCTTCCTGAGTCTCCATGCAGATTGCACTGACGGAAAATTCAAAGAAATTCCCTCATCCGACATAAATGCCATGTATTCCTGCATGTAGTCCAACCATCAAAGACAAATAAAAGTTAACTATGCACCGTAGATAATAAAGTTTTTAAGTTTTTATTAATCATTAAGTCATTAAGTTTTTAGATCTGATTTTAGGGGTGTCATCAATCAAATGGCTTGATATCACTAGTAGAAATCAAGCTAACACTAAGATAGATAAGCAGTTCACATAAAGAACAGGAAATAGCATAAACAAATGGATTTTTAAAAGGCTGATGTGTTCCCAAATTTAAAAAAATGTAGAAGTATAATTTGAATATTTGTTGAAGATTAATAACATGTCAGATTAGGAAAACCTCAGTAATTTAGTTTAAATACATAGATTTTAAAGCCAGACTATTAACACAGTCAGTCTCTGTGAATCCTGTATGAGTGCTGACCCTATTCACAGTAACAGAATTTTTGCTGTTGACTACTGCAGTGCCAGGATTTCATGGTCTGAGCATTTCAGTTATTCCTCTGTAAAAGCGGGAGGGATAATATCATTTCCTTTCTCCTGCTCTTTGTCTGTCTGCTCTGTTCAATTAGTCTCTAAACTCTCTGGAGCAAACGCCGTTTTAGTGGCTTGCTGTGGTGCCCAAAACAATAGAGTCTCACGTGGCCTGCACCAGTCATAATAATTTGAATTGTTTCTCTCATTAATCAGATCTCAGGATGAGACGGATTCTGCACAGTTCATACATATTTTAGTAGCTCACCAGCAGAATCTCTTGGGCATGCAGGGAAGCCTCTGGTAAGCGGGATGTAGATGGGTGAGAAACGTGCCCGAGCCTGATGCACAGCCTCTATTTACCCCACTCAGATATTCCAAAGCAAAATTGCTCATCAAAATTGGATGAGGTGGGAAACACTATTTCTTTCTTGTATGGACATGGTTTGTTGCTGAGTTTCTAGGCAGGAGCATATTTTTGTGGGCAGGTTGTAAAGGCTTGAAAAATAGTATTTTTAATGGGAGTGCAGACACCATCTTAAAAGTGTCATTTTGTTGAAATGGCCCATAGATAATTTTTCTTAGGTTTCATGAGTAATGCATTTGCCATAAAAAGATATGAAGCCCATTAAGCTGCAATGTGGACTAATAGCTTTAATTTTATATTTAGAGGAAAAGCGTTAAGTAAAAAGGTCCCAAATTACTTATGTAATTTAGAAATGATTTTTTTTTTCTGGACAGGTAGAAGAAAGAAGTACTAAGTGTCCCAATGACTCTCTTCATAGCCAGTCTTCTGCCTACCCTATAGTAAGCTGTGTTTGTGTGACCGGAGTTTGTAGTGAAACCTATATGGAATGGATTTCACACTGATCTGATAAGTGTCGTTTCAAATTTCACTGCTCAGTGTTTGGAGTCGCATGTGTTTTGTAAAGCAGCTGAAATTTTCTGTTAAGCCTTGAGGTCCTGTGTTTCACTGGCAAAATAAAGCTTGCCAGGAAAATTTCCAAGGGGATGTGTTACAGACTTTGGTTATTCTTCATGGAAATAGAAGCCTTCTTCTGCCCTTATACCCAAACAGCTGTTTTGACCCAACTTCAGTCTTTTTCATGACCAAGAGCAGAAAAGTGAATTCTAGAAAAGAAAAAAAATAAAATAGAGGAAAATAGTTTCTCTATGAGGAAACTGCAAGGCAGGAGGGCCAAGCTGTAGAAGTTTGTGGTTATACAATATTTCCAGTTGAATATCCCTAGGCAGAGGAGTTTACTGTCTGCTTTTCTTCACATCAATCTTAATATCTTTACCCTTCCTCTTTCCATGTGAGACCTAGGAGTGCCAGTGAAGGGGGAGCTGTGCCCATTGCCTGGGAGGAAGATGCCCTTGCAGATCAATAGGGCACGATGGACTGCTCCGTCACAGCCTGACACCGCTGCAACGAGGGCTCCCACAGCTGCTGCTGGAGATTAAAAGACATCTGTACACTTCAGCAGGGACTCGCCAGTGCCATAACAACGCAGAGCTGTTCCAGTTCCAGCCGTGGCACGCTGCCAGCATCGCCACTTTGTCTGGGTGAACCAAGCCAACCTTGTATCAAATGTGTTTTAAAGTGAATAGCTCCACTAGGCTTATCCGCAGAACCTTATAATCACACTTGAGTAGCCCCACAGCTTTAGAGCTTTAAGAATAATAATATACAAAAATAGACACAAAACTGGCCTGTCAGTCCCCACAAAGAAGAGTGGCCCTTGTTTTTGCACTCGCATGCAAAGGCAAAGAAGATAGTCTGGAAGGTTGTGTGCAAAAGGGCTGAACATTTTCAAGTGGGGCAGGGATATGCAATAGAAAGGACTTTAGTGAACATTGCATGAAATGTGAGACAGTCTAAGTGTTTTCATCTTGTTTGTTTTCATCTTATGTTCCTCTCTTAATTCAGTAACCATTCAACAGTCATTAATGAAGCAGGGGATATTTTAAGCTCCAGAAAAGCTGAAATTCATGTGGGCAAAACACAAGTGCAGTTCAGGAAAGTGAAGTCAGCGAAAGGAGCGCACCAGAGGTGCGTCTGGACGATCACATATCCTGCTGCAGGTATCACCTGTCTGTCTTTAACCACCTCCTGGACAGGCAGTTCACTGATCCTGGCTAGTTCAGCACGGGAATTTGTTTGATGTGCTTAAGAGATTGGTAACAATAGCTCCTAACGTGACTGCATTGCAAGGGGACCGCGTGTTTCCCTGGAGACAGTGGATCCGCACGGCTCCAGCCCGGATCCCAGCGCGTTACGTCTCTTCACAGAATGTAGAACTACCTCTCTCTCCAGGGGAAAAGATGGGAAGATAAGCCCTGACTCTAGACAAACAGCCTCATGCAAGATGTGAGCATTTTATGCAACAGAAGGACATGTCTGAAAGGTAGGAGGGTGAAAGAAGATAAGTAACTGTAGTCATTGCACAGCTGGCTTGACACACTTTGACAACAAAGATAGTGTTACGGGATTGAGTGTCTTTTTAAAATGTACCAAACTGTGTTGCTGAATGGGGAACGCTGTGCAATGAAAACAGAAAAAAAAAACAAGTTTTTTCTTGGTGTGAGTGGCTGAAAACTGAAAGATAAAAGATGTCTCCACAAAAATATATCATTTACTATAAACTGATGCAAAAGGTACATTGATTGAGGTGTGGAATTTGTGTGCTTGGAAGTTGTATCTGTGAAGAGCTGCACAGGATTTTAGTGATAAATAGTGATAAATATACTAGAAATAGATAGATATACGTGATTATGTTGATTATGCTAATAACATCTCTTTTGGGGCAGCTTTATGACACATAAAGCAAGATAACTGATGGTAGAGTTAACAGCAAGGATGCACTGTAACCATAACTTACAGGTGTGTTTGTCATTAAAATACGCTCAAAAGAGCTGCTCCGAAATATTACATAATGTCTCATAAAACTCCTATGAAAATAAGCAAAAGGTAGTAGAGCATGAAAACCCTAAGTCCTCTCCTGTTCTGAAAACACCTGCTACATAGCAGTGAATTATGTACATTGCAGATGTACAGGGCAAGGAGCTCAGTGGAAGTTAAGGCTGCTTGGGCTGTGCAGTCCTGAAAGTACCTGCTGGAAGTTAGACCAGACTGCTCAAAACTGGAGCAAAAAGCTCTCCAATTCCAGCTGCAAGAGTTTAAGTAATTTGTGTCTCTACTCTTCTGGTGAGATTTCCATTTACTGTTTTCCATAAGGCAAAGCTCAGCATCTGCAGTAAACTTAAAAATGTTGCTATATTGAAGCTGCCGGTTACATCCAAAGGAAGGTTTAACTGATTCTCTTTTCTTAAAGGACAAATATCTAAAAAATGCACGCGGGAGAAGCGTTTTTCACTCAGAATATCTTTGACCGATACAGCTTCAGAAGCAGCACCACAGCAGCTTTTCAAAGTATTTCACTGGCTTTTAATATATTCTGCTGTTGAAGTCAGCAGGACTCAAGTGTACTCGCACTGCGGTTAGAAAATTTGCAGCATTTTGTTGCCTATGAAAATCAAGATATAGACATATTTCTCTGCTACACAACTGACACTGACATCTTGATGTGTGTAATTTTTATTGGTGAAATTTGTAGGAGTGCATGACTTTAAGAAATGGCTTCGTATCTCATAAATCAGGTTTTGAAAAATGTAGTAAATCTTGTATTCTCATACCAGCCAGTTTACAAAATATTTCAGCCACTTAATTCTCCACTCTAACTTCCACTGAGGAAAAATTACAAAATATTTTGAGTTAGTCATGATTACTGTCACTTATCCCAATTATCTGTACTGTCCCCACTCAAGTCGTATACATCACTCTATATTCCAAGATGCTAGCAAAGATCGGCTCTGTGCAACATATTTTATTTTCTGCTTTGCTTTCAGCAGTGAATGACTCCTTGGCGTTTTTTGAAGTGATTGGAAATCCTGCTGGCCATTTGCAGTGACCAAGCTGTACTCAGTGCCAGCTAAATGAGGGCCAGCTTCAGAAGTCAAAGCTGGTCATATGCATGACTTTTCCTTATCATTTTAAGTTAAAAGACATCGATTCCCCTTGAGAAGCGAGTGAATGGAGAAAAGCTATTGCCACAGTGGGTTTCCATTACTGAAATTAATTCCTCTCTCATAAGAATTTAGATCTATGATTTATGATAGCCACCAATTTCTCACTGCAGGCAAAGTGAGAGGAAATGACTCAGCCTGGACAGACATCATGAATCTAATTTTTTTCCCTAATGGCTGACATAATCTAGTGTGCTGCTCCCAGAAGTGTCATTGGAGATTCATATCCTGCCAAAGGGCCTCACAATCAAGGCGGAAAATTTTGTTACTTTCATGTATTGTGTGATCTGTAATTGTTCGAAATTGCATCCTGCCTCATTCATTCCAGGTTCTTTTACATCAATTTTACAGCAAAAGAGTGAGGGAAACAAAGCAAGAGAGCGAAAAGCAGTTTTGTACTTACTCCTTGAGAAAAATCCTTCCTGACATAACGTTGGGTCCAGCTGGTGCTTTTTAAATTCAGATAGATAGTTCTGAGATGAAACATCCTTCCGTCTCTCTTTCCAACTGGAATCTCACAACCCACCTGACTCCACAAGTTCTGTCTTTCCCATACTGTTTTGGAATTTCATATTCCAATTTCTATCACTGATGCAGAATTTTGCGAGTTGGCTTTGCAAAAGGCCAGAGTCAAATTCATGTTAAATCGTTCAACTAAAATATTTTAGCCTTCATTTCAAGGAGACAGGAGATTGTATCCGTGTCTCAGCAAGGGAGGCTGGTGGGAAGGTAAATTCTCATGTACTTTGCAGTNTCAGATAGATAGTTCTGAGATGAAACATCCTTCCGTCTCTCTTTCCAACTGGAATCTCACAACCCACCTGACTCCACAAATTCTGTCTTTCCCATACTGTTTTGGAATTTCATATTCCAATTTCTATCACTGATGCAGAATTTTGCGAGTTGGCCTCGCAAAAGGCCAGAGTCAAATTCATGTTAAATTGTTCAACTAAAATATTTTAGCCCTCATTTCAAGGAGACAGGAGATTTTGTCTCCTCAGAGGAGGCTGATAGCAAGCTAAATTCTCATGTGCTTTGCAGTTACGAACAGTATTTTGAATGCATCCTAATAAGTTGCTTCCAAAACGTAGATAGATAATGGATCTTCTTATGAAATATATAGGTATTCCTATCTATTTTGGATGTGGCCCTCTGATATGGCCACATACAAGAATGCAAAAGCAAAACAAATACCAAGACAGTGCACATCAGGGCACTCAGTGCACCCTGACCAAACACAAACCCTCTTTTCACAAGGTTGCTGTGTGACTGCCACTGATTCGGGCATTTTGCACACATGGAAATGGTCTATTTGCCTCCAAATGACCTCTAAAAATGTCTCACTACCTGTGTATTCATGTACATGATGATGCTGAGCATGCTTGGCTCCCTTTAAATCACCTACAGTTTATTGTGGCCCCATAAGAAGAGCATAACGGAGGAATGGAGAAGTAGCCCCATGTGTCCGTACTGCTCTGTGCAGCCGATATGCACTTCCAGGTGAAAGCTGGCCAAGATGTATTATATGGTTTTAATAATACTTAAGAAAGGCAAAACAAAATCATAGAAGGTCCATTTGTTATTGTTTTCTACTAACTCCTTAATCTTGAGCTCTATTCTATGTTCCATTTAGCTTGTCTCTTATATTCAACATAAAACTTTAATCACCCCTTCGCTACACAATTTTAAAGACACATTTTTATTCTCCTTTTCTACTCCTGAATGTAGTTGTTTTAATCATACTTTCTGACAAGCCCTCACTGAGCTTGTACAGTAAAAGGCAAATTATCTCACTGGATGCATACTCTTACTAAGATTTTCTTTTTCCTAAAGAAGTCCAGGGTAAATTTCTAAATTGTAGCTGCCAGCCTGCAAGCTGTTCAATATCTCTGAAGTGCAAGGGGAGAACTGTGAAGTATTTAAGATACACTATTGCAAGTGCTCTAGCGTGATGAACTCTTAACACAAAGAGCACACAGCACGTGGCTTCAAGGTTTAGCTCTTCTCTGGAGGCTTCGTGTTCCACTAAAACTTACTAAAGGGATTGAAATAAATGTATCCATAAGGCAATGGTTGAAGTGTCTTTCCTTACAAACTGGATCCAAAAAAGCAGGCTGTACAGTGTAGAAGGGAGCGTATCGTGCTAGCAAACAAGTTCAATTCTTCATCACCTCTACAGCTGAAGTTTTATGACAAATTGGTAGTGAGTTCCCATTTCCAATGTTTGGACATATCTGTCAAAGCCTGTGCATAAATAAATGGTATTTTGATGAAAGGTCCCACGAAGGGACGGCTGGAGGGGATTGCTCTATCTATGGTGCGACCTCAGAATCCTGTGTCTCTTTGCCGGTACTGTGTCCTGCCCCCTTGATGCTCCCTGTTTTCTGCTCTTAAAAACTACCTTGCATTTCTTGAAGCAGAATGAGAATCTATTAGTGATTTAGCTCCTTTCCAGTTCCTCAGGTCTGGCTCCAGGCAATCAAAGGTTCTGCAAGTCCTGCTCGTCTTCCTGCTCCGTCCTCTGGGATACGCACAGCGCGCCGCCCGCTTCGTTGCACCACGGAGGACTCGTCGGGCAGAACCGCGACCCAGGGCTGTCCTGCCCAGTAAGTGTTCCTCCTACCAGTGTGATTTTGAGAGATAGCAGAACAGAGATGCAGAGTATGGATGATGAAGTGATGTTCTGAGCTTTAAAACTGGTCAGGATTTGCTCCCTTTATCTCCCAACTCAATCAGATTACGAACGTGATTGTATGGTGTCACTGGTGACAAGGACCTTGACTTGGTGGCCTCAGGAGGTCCAAGTCTTCTGCCCATAGGAGGGCAGCTCTTTCAAGCGTGCGACAAATGCCGCCTATCCCTATGTGGATATTACAGGAAGAGCTGGAGCTTCCTACTCCTCCGTGAGACCGATGCCCTGAAAGTAAAGGACAGATTTTATTGGGAAGGCAAAGTGGGCAGAAACCTCATGTTCTTGCCTGAAGTGGCAGGTTTTCGGTGTCTAGATTTCATGCCTGAATTTCATTCGGGATATTGTATGAAGCTGGGCCATAAGTTTGTGTTTACATGCATATGCATATGCAAATGTGTGCCATTATTTCTATACATCATTTTGCTGTTTAGCAGATGGTATTAAGGCAGAAATCATTATGCAAGCATGTGTGACTATTATTTCTATTGGGGTAAGGCTAGAAATATGAAAAAATGTATTGCCAGAAACTAGAAAACCATGACCTTTATTTTTTCTTTTTTTTTTCCCGCTTCTTTAAGCTCCCTTCAGATTCCTTCAAGTATCTCAACTGGTGTGACCTGGAGGAACATGATGTTCGAGGAAATCAGCTCCTTTGTCCCCGAATAAGAGAAGGTAAAGATGAAAAAGTCATGTTCTTGTTAAACCTTTCTCTATTTATCTGTGTTGTTAAATGTTAGAGATGAAATTTGAGTCTGCTGTTGTTTTGAAAGGCACAGAGTTTCATTCCATATTGCAGATATTTACTTTTTTCAATTGCTATTCAAATATCCCTAAGCAAAAGCTGTCATTTTAAAATTTTTACAGTTAATATGGTGTTTATTATCTCTCCCAAAAGTTCATTAACATTTAAATAATATTCAGAACATTATACACAAATGTCAAATAAGAAACTGAGAGTGAAATCCAGTCCTGTAAATATTTTAAACCCGAAATTTATTTTATTTTAAACCTGAATTGGCCCAAGAATAGCCTATAGGGGTTCTCAAGAATATGGAAAGAAAGGTGGTTTAAAATAAGGTATTTGCATATTTGAGATTAAATGGAGAAAAAGTGCTGCATTGTCCTTCCTTCTGTTAGGAATATAAATAGGTGCATAGCTCTAAGCATTTCGGTAGAGCTGTTGACTTTAAGCCCTCAGTGAGTATTGTTTTAAATATTCTGAGCTCTGGAGGAAATATCACTTTCTAACCATGTGCCAAATCATTATGAGTAATCTTAGATTGTTTGCTGGATTATGGGCTCAGGACAGGTAGAAAATCTTCACATTAGTTTACCTCATAGAAGCCTGGAAATATATGCAGCTAAAATATTATATATATCTGTCTATATTTCAGATATCTTCCCAGCCACATATATAATATTTCAGCAAGTAACGAAGTGCCAGTTTCATACGACCTCCATTATTATAAATCTTTTTTTTTTTGAGCAGGGCCTTCAGAAGAAGAGCTATTTTTCAGAGGAGAAGAACATACTTTGAAAAAAAGAAAACAAGTAACTGAAGCAGAAAAATGGCAAAAGAAACTGCAAGAGAACTGGGAAAACTGTGCTGTAAAACTTTTCTTATCTCCTTTCATTTACTCTTTGCTTTGCAAATAAGCCAAGTATATAGTGCAGGTGGCTGGAGACTTTTCAGTTTTCAAGCCGAAGTTGGCACCATGACTTATGTTATAAACCAGAATGTTTTTACAAGCCGTATAAACTTCTGTCTTGTGACACGGATTCATTTGTGCTTGGGCATGTGAGAACTAGTGAAGTGACCTGCCTGCTTAGTGCCTTCCGCGAATAAATTGGTAATAAGTGGGTGGTTTGGGGATGGCTTAGTTTCATGTTAGCTCTTCCACTCTCTCCTCATACCAGCCTGAGCAGTGCTGTTAGTTTTGGCTGGAGGAACAACATTACTACTGGTTCTAAGAGGCCAAATCAAAAAACCTCAATCACTTGGTGCTTCATTCTCCAGCCAGAGCACACAGAGCGCAAAGAGTGAGGCAGGCTTTGGAGTAGGGTTCACATGCTTAAGGGATGACTTCAGGTGCAAAAGACTGTGTGCAAAAATGCAAAAGTCATGGTGAAGGAAAGAAGATAAAAAATGACAGGAAAGGCTCTGCTGAAGAGCAGAGGGAAAAAAAAAACAGTGCTAAGAAATCTATAGAGAAAAATAGAATGACATTTCCAGATACAGCCTCACACAAATAACTGTCATTTGAATAGAAAAATACCAGCTTTTTCTGCTGGGCCTCTTCAGAATAACCTTATTTTCATAGAAATAGGGAGTGTTAGATTGCTAGAATTGTAAGGTGAATTTGACATGACTGTTTGCTTTAAAGTGGATAAAAGAGGAGCATAATAAGACAGATTCATCTTTTACCTAGTTCTAACATAGTAAAGATTTAATAATATAGTTACCAGAACCCAATAAAAAGAAATGATTTATTTTATATTTCCCTCCCTAGGAACTGAACCTCTCATATCAGGACCTGGGGGACCCTTACCAGGTGGAAAACCTCAATAGGATTCTCCGAAGATTAATTCGTGTGGAAAAGCTTTGGTTGGTGGACAACTCTTTGACAGACCTCAGTGCCATAAGGCTGCCAAGGTAAAGAAAAAAAAAAAAAGTCCTACTTCTATTCTTACCAATGTCATAGAAATCAAAGTTGTTACTTAGGCCTGGAGCAGACCCTCGGGATCTGCCAAATATGATATTGCCAAATATGACTGTGAAGTGTGAAACTAGTGGGAAAACAGGTGCCCTGGAATCAAATTCTTGTATCTGTCATTGAAAACGTTAGGGTGCCCTGACCTCAGTAGGTGAACACCATCCTTTTGTGGGTTTGCAGGGCTACCCTGTTGTAGATGTGGTCGGTGATGTCATTTGCTTTGTACCTTACAGATGCAAAGAACTAAATGTCAATAAAAATCACTTTACATCCTTCAAACAGTTGCCAAAGATACCTCAGATCCAGCACTTATCACTGTCTGAAAATAACATTATGACGCTAAGTGGAATATCAGCCTTGAGACATACTCCACTCGAATCCCTTACACTCAAGAGGAATCCCTGTGAGTTTCAAGAAAACTACAGGCAACTGTAAGTTTTACCATCTCATGCTCAACAAAACTGTTCAAAAAGAAATGTTTGTGGGGGAGAAGATGGAATAGGATCTCAGTTACACCAAGCTGTCCCAGGCAGCCTTTTTTTTTTCCCACAATATCAACCATCATTAATGCTTCAGAAAAAAACGGGCTGGCAAGCTAATGTCTGCAAATAGGCCCAGAATATTCAGAAACTGCCTGGGAGTCTCTGTAATGATGTGAATGTCTGTTCATTAACTCAGTCAAGCTAGAGACATCGAGCAGGGTAGATAAATTAGATCCCCTTTTATTAATAGAAGTTACCTTTACTAAAACTCCCTTCAGCTTCATTACATCACTCATGGATTCTGAGAGGAGTCTAAATTACATTAGAAGACAGAATGTGTCTCTAGTGTGTCACAGACAGAATCAGAAGGAAGTGTTGAAAGATGGGAGAGAAGCAAGAGAAATCTGTTATCTTAACTTGCTTTTCTGATACCAAACAAAAATATATATATTTTCTGATTGACTGTTTTGCTTGGTTTTGGGGTTTTTTTTTGGTGTGTTTNTTGAAAGATGGGAGAGAAGCAAGAGAAATCTATTATCTTAACTTGCTTTTCTGATACCAAACAAAACTATATATATTTTCTGATTGGCTGTTTTGCTTGGTTTGGGGTTTTTTTTTGGTGTGCTTTTGTTTGTTTGTTTGTTTTTGTGTTTTTTTTTCAATGACTATTTTGATCCCAGCACTGGGAATAAACTTCTAATTTTTTTAATTTTTCTTTTGTCTCTCTTTAAGTGTGTTCTCCAGTTTGCCAAACCTGAAAACACTGGATGGTGTCCCGCAACTGCCAGAGGACTGGTCACCCCCCAAAATCCATTTCCTTTCCAAACTGTGTACTATACTGTAACACTGTATTTTGGTATCATCGCAGATGTGCTGGAATCACCTTATCTACAAGAATCGATACATTCCATATATACAGATTACCTTCCTTTCTAATCAAAGACGTATTGAATCAGAAATACTCTATTTCTTTTGCGTGTGCTTGCTGATACCACAGAACTGAAGTGAGTATGGATAAGTGACGTATAAACAGGAGATGATATGTACGCTGAGTGTCATCACTTATTGACTCCCATTCCATCCACCTAAGACGTGTCCAACCTCGGACCACAAGTCCATGTCAGAAGTGATCCAGGAATAAAAACAAAGCACAACAAAAACTGAAGAACAGGCCGTGCAGTTTCCTTCTTTGTGTCCCACCAGCATCCTAGTGCTCTTTCCTGGTCTTCCTATCTAGGAAAGCCAGGGCCACTCAAATTATTTTGACCTTTAGAAAATACAAAAATAGCACAGAAAGCTCCATTTGGGAGTTTTACTCATTGCATTTGGGATGGCTGCGGAGAGGTAAATCATGAGGGGGAAAGCTGTCTTTCAGGGTGTTGCTGGCATTGCTTAGGAGGCCCTTAGTACTGCTTAAAGAGTCCTCAAACTAAGGCAACAAGGAAGAAAAAGAGCTGTGGAAGCTGAAAAAGGACTTGTAAAAGCTCCCCAGGAGACCTGAATGCAATTATCTTTGAGCACTATCTGTCCCTTTTTGATTCATTTGCTGTCCAATTTTAGCCTTCTTGCAGGCAGCTCTTGCTGGCACACAAATAGCTATGATGTCGCTGATGGTTTAGGAGAAGAATGACAGTGTCTTGGACAACGAAGACAATTAACAACCCTGCCTAATTCCAGAAGCAATCAATAACTTCTCTGATGTGTATCGGCAGCCTGGGCAGCTTGTTTCAGGTACACACGGAGGGCTAAGGACCGCTCAGCACTGCAGAACTCCACAGTACAGTGACTTCCCTGCAGAAAGACTGGAGAAACTCCATATAATGGGATGTGCTGGACTGGGAAAAGAGAAATAATCAGCCTGAAAAGCTTCCAGGCACCCTGTACTGAGCGTCCTCACCTATCCCAAAGGTTAGTAGTCACAGTACTTAGCAAAATATGGCAAAAACTACATGAGATGATCTTGAATTTATAAAGTATGGAGCTCAGCATGTATCCTACAGCTATGGAAGGAGAGTGCTGCAAATTGGGGTCAGGGGTAGGGCTCTCACCCAGGAAATAGTATTGAGTGATGATAGCCTCAGGCTGCTTCCTTTCCAGGCACAGATGTTCATGTGCTCAAGAGATTCAGTAACTACATCTAGGCAGTATTCCCATTTTTAGGGAAGAAACTAAGCTACGACCACCCTCTCCATAAATGCACTACAGAATTGAAATAATAGTGTTCAACCTCAGAGTGCATTCGGCTTTCAGAGTCAGAGAAGAGATGTGGGTCACAAGAAACGACAAGGCAGCCGGAGGCTTGAAACAGAGAACGTGGAAAACTGACCCAAAAGAACAGGAGTCTTAGGAGGGAGAATAAGAGCAGAAAACCTGGAAGCTTTCTGAGGGAAGAGGCTAGGATTTTACCTCCGAGAAATAAATTCATGCAGAAATAATATATGAAAGTAATCAACAAAAAAAAATGTAGCTGTTGTACTTGAGAATGGAAAGGGTAGAAAGAAGCATGAAATGTATTCTCGATCGAGGGAGTATGTGGGGAAGTACCATGTCAGAAGTAAGGCCGGGAACAAGAGTGGGATGTAAACAGGATTTTAAAGTATTGACAGATACAGCAAGTAGCTGCACACTGACTGTTGTGGGGCTGCTGCATCTAGAAGCTAGGAAGGGAAAGAGCCTTTTCAGAAGTTACAAATAGTAGAGAGCCTTCGGATCAGCAGTGTTCAAATCACTAGCAAGAACAGTTGGGGTCTAGGCTGAATTTCTCTACTCTCATTCCAGAATTTAGCAAAATGATCCCAGGAGGCATCAGAACCAATGCCAGGGCTTTGAGATGAAGTGCACTGTATTTCTTCACCTTGGTCATCTCCCTGGGATGCTTTTTAGGGTATTCATTGCATTCTGTGTGCAACACAGACCGCCTGTTGTGCTTTCTGCTTCCCATTCCTACAGAGACAGCATGCTCAACATTCATAAATCACATTCCTAGCAGTGTCTGGGAGCAGGAAAGGGAGTTCTGCAGTCCCCCTGCAGCATGATGGAGATGCTGATCACACCTTTCCTTAAAAACAGCTTCCATGCTGTGAGAGATCAGAAAGTGTGACTGAGCTGGGAAATTCCCCTATCCTCTGGGCAGATATTTCGGTTGCTCCTGGTGCAGCTACCACCCACTCCTCACATCTGTAATTAGGAATTGGTTCGTTCTCCCCCGAGCCCACTCTCCGAGGCTTTGCTCTCATAGACCTGATTCCTGAATAAGTAACAAGGAAGGGGAATAGACTTTTGATTTATTCTTTCCTGACAGAAAGTTGATTCTACTCTCATAATTTTTCCTTTCATTGTTTTAACTCTGTGCCTTTGGAACCCCAGCAAAATATTAGGCGAATTCAGGGGAGCCTGGCTGCTTTTATTTAAAGTGCATCCAAGAGCAAGCCCGTGCTGGCAGTGTTGTAGCCACTTTGCTGCAATGAGATTTAAATGAGATGTTCACTCTCAGCAGTGTCACATGGGACACTGGCAAGAAAGAGCAATTAAGTTCCAGCTGTTTGGCTGGACAAGAGCCATCAGCCCGAGGAAGCAGCCTGGATCCGTTTCAACATTCCCACTCAGCTAGAAACGCCAGCAGCAGGAATCTTCTGAAACGGGCCTCCAGCTCATGTGAAACCGGGGACAAATTAATGAATTTCTGGGTTTCAAAAATTGGATTATTACTATCTAACTTTCTTTTCCTGCCAAAATTGCTTTCAGCTTCACTTAGACGTTTGTTTTGAAGGAAAGTCCCAGCTTTTGCGATTTCAACCTTCCTGGCACCGCGGAGAATGCGCTGCACCCACTGCGTTAGGGCACAAACGGGAAGAAGGAATCACCAGGTTTGCTAGGGAATTGAGGGCTTGTTTTGCTGTTCTCTTCTCTGGAAGATGGCTTTGGAGCCCAGGGCAGTATCGCAGTCAGGAGAAACGGTTGTCCCAGAGCAAGAAAGGAAGGACCTGGGGCAAATTACTCCGGAGCTTTATTTCCTTGCAATTCCACAGTTATGTTATGGAGCCGTCTAATCGAGAACTAATCAATGACTTCAGGAAAATCTGGAAGAAATGAAACAAAAGGAAAACCTTGCTTTCGCTGTTGACATTTCAGTGATTGTGTTTATGCTCTAAAATACAAAACACCACCGCTAGTCACAAATGTAAGGAGCACGTTATGATAAAGGGCACTTTGGGGCTGGTTACCTTGGAGAGGCAGACACTTTGAGAACCCCGTTCTGAACAACCCAGGATATCCATCTGCTTAACATTTCCTTCCTAACTGCTTAAAATCAAATACTTGCTACTCTGCGGAAAGCAGCTTTCAATCACTGCCACTTAGAGCTTGCCATTCGCTAAACAACCTTGTGCATTTGTGGTGATTTCCCCACTCTCAGCACTGCAGGAAAAAACGAATGTAGTGAATGTATTGATTGATGTTTTCATCTATTTGGATACATGTATGAGACACACAGAGGCACACTGGCTGGAAGCTTGGGTGGAAATAAGCTATTAAGACGTCTCAGAGCATTCATTTTTCATTTCTAATCTATCATGCAGGATATATTTGCTTTGCAATTGCTAGGTACAAAGCTACATTGAAAGCATCGGGAGATAAGGGAAGAAGGCCACAGACAACATGTGCTTTAGATAAAAGCAGCTATAAAAATAAATGCAATGGTCATAACAGGGACACGACGAGCAATGACAGTGATGAATTGGGAATGACCAGAAAGTTCATGAATAGTCAAAGGACATGAAACTGCACAGTCAGCCTTGGGGAGTGGAATACTAGCCAAGTATTTTTTCTTTTCCACACCAGTCATTTTATTTTTATTACGTGTTAACATAATATATTTGCAGTTGCTACTCTATGTAGTCCATTTTCTTTCTAATAGATCATTAAAATGTACTCTTTTTGACCTGAGCACCGAGCTGGTCCGTGGATGCTCCTATAAAGAGCCCCCGATGATGAAGTCAGATTTTGCTTTGACACAGTATTAATTTTCTGCTTGAAAAGTGCAAAGTTCCATTTTTCTGAGCACAGGGGAGATCAAGCAGGAGACTGCTCCGTGCTCGGGGATCCAAGCCCTTTTCTCCTCAGGCGCTGCTTAGCTCTCACCTTTCCTCAGGATTATGCTTCTCTCAGCTTTACTCTCTGGGGGCTTTTCCTGCGAGCTCGAGGCTGCTCCTGCTTCGTGGGGCTCTCCCAGTGTTCCAGGGAGCAGGAATCTGCACCCCGGCCGCCTCCGCCTGCTCGGCCGGCCCTGCCGCAGCCTCTCGTAAGTGACGCACTCGAACGCCATCCATTCTGTACGACCTCCCTCTTTAATCTTTAACAAGAAGAAGACCGATGCCCAAATCAGGATATAAAATTATAGAGACGTGATGGAGAGTTTATTTGTTCAACATAGAATACATTTAAAATCAATAATGTCTGAATGATGAAGGATGAGGAGCTTAGGACCTGTTACTTTTCTCCACTTACCTTAATACCTCTGATTGTATTAGGGAGCTTTGGCATCCTTTTCTTGACTCTATTCTGTTTTGTTTCACTCTGCTCTTGCTTTAAACATTACAAGATGCAACCTAAGAAGCCCAGCTCAAGCCCCAAAGTATACATGGATGTACCTAGAGAAAATGTTCCACATTTTACCGCAGAGAGAAGTGTCCAAAGTGCTTATTATGTCCTATGCTACAAGAGCTAAATAAAACTTCCCAATGCTTTTTCCTATGACGGTATCACACTCAAGCACATGGAGCAAAAAAAATGCACAGTAGCAGTGAATGTAATTATTATATTCACTCCCTAATATTTCATCAACCTGAATATGCAAAAATAATTGCAGGGCAAATTTCTCTGCAGGTATAATTGCATTTATTCCAGTAGTGTTTATTTATACTACGGCTGCCTCTGAGCTATTAAAAAGTCCAGAATTAAGTCTGCCCTGAATGTGTCTCTAAGTTAGTGATTTTCACATCCGAGGCCAGCGTGATGCCGGGATGGCTCAAGTAATTCGGGTGCTGGTTGCAGTATGATTGTGCTGGGGCCTGTGAATT
The DNA here is from genome assembly GCA_013389825.1 of Crypturellus undulatus. Lineage (NCBI taxonomy): Eukaryota > Metazoa > Chordata > Aves > Tinamiformes > Tinamidae > Crypturellus > Crypturellus undulatus. The sequence continues at coordinate 23,409 of VWPW01026046.1, read as the reverse complement.
AAAAATACGCTGCCCAGCAGGGCTGGAGCCATCACCACGTGCACGGCAGCCCTTCCAACGGGGAAGGACTTTTCCTAGGCTCTCTAGGAAGATAAGGACAGAGGTCACATTTAGGTGACTGCAGAAAGTCACCTAAATGAAGCCAGAAAGGAAGCACGGCCGGTGGCGCGAGTCATCTGCAACCAGGATCTCTTTGGCACCTCCTTGGCAAGGTAAGACGTGGTGAAATTCATCTGACAGTGAATTAGGTTTGTGCTAATGTTCATCCAGAAGACTTACAGCATTCTGCTACTGAAACCTCGATTCCTCTTCTAGTCTGAGGACAAGGAGCACCCTGCAAGCAGAAATAAATGCAAAGCCAAGCTCATCCTGAACAAGGTAAGCTGCAACGTGCAACCTGCCAGCACCAGGATGCCCCTTCTGCTGCTTTTTCTCAGTCTCATTCCTGCATCTCCCAGGGAAACTGTGGCAAAGAGGTGATCTTGTGGGGCCAGAGGAAAGTCCTGCCCCTGGGAATAACTAATGGAATTTTTCGTGCTGATAACATATGGTAACTGAATGTTTTTCTTTAAAGCTCTAGTAGGACTGGAGTTCCCTTAGGACTGGTCTGAATTAATTCTTCCTTCTCCAGCCTTATTGTGTAGTTTTAATTAAGTTGCAATTCATCTCTTGCTTTAAAATAGATTGTTTTTCTAATTTACTTGGAGATGCATCCTTTAATTTGCAATAGGACTATATAGGTGGTTTACTATTAGCCACTGCCAACTACAGCCTTTCCAAGGAAATGAATAGGGTTTCTCAAATAAACTTGGCTCTTGTCTTCCTCTGGAGATAGGAGAAGGGCAAGGCTCCATATCAAGAGCTGTTGCATGGTTCAATCCTGGAGCATGGGGCCTTGTGACTCCCTTAATACTAATTTTAGTTACTCATTATACTTCTTTTATTCATTTCTGTGTATAATCCTTTTTTTTTTTAACAAAGTACATTGGGAGAAATGCTACTAAAGACAGAATTAGTGGCTTATCTGTTAGATAGATCTACATGAGTACTGGAAACTACACAGTATTTTGCATTTTCTTGAGCAAAATAATTTGCATGGAACCATCCAACAGCGAGGACTATAGAGAGCAGAGCAGCCACCAATCCCTGGCCAACAAACTGCAGTGCAGCTGCCCAAAATGACCATGAATTAGAAAAACAAACAGATTCTTTTTTAGGGTATTGACTACAGCTGAAAGGACACAGATTTCACAAAGAAACACTGAAATGCTCACAATAATATTCAACTGCAATTTTCTACTTGTTCTTCCCTAAACCTGGCTCTCTGCTGCTGACTTTTTGCTAGAAGTGCAGTCCCTTATCCTACTTGAGATAGTTGGCTGGAGGCCTTAGGTTTAAGGTGCTTTTTCTCTTCTTTGTGATTCTTTTTCCCATTATGGTTTCTTGCAGGCCTCAAATAATCTGTTTCACAGGATTCTCCCAGAGGAGTGAAATCCCTTTATTAAGCCATTTCTTAAAATTAACTTCATGTTCAGTGTCTCTCTTTAGACTCGCAAGGTACCATTTCTGTCCAGACATTCAGACATTCAGCTCTCAAGACTTGCTATAGAATTGGGAATATTCAGCTCCTCAGAGCACCCCAGTGTGTATCAGGAGCTGTTTCCATCGTGCTTTGCTTAACCCTTTTTTTTTTTTAAGGAAAAAAGTAAGATTTTCTCCACTGATTTCCACCTTACCTGAAGTCCTAGCTCTGTTTTCTTTTAGATGTGTTAGTGAACAGCCCCTGTTGCTCCGTGCTGATTTTTGGTCATCCTTTTTTCTTTTTGTTAGAGTTTTTCGCTGGTTTTGATTTCCTGTCTCATAGCTTTATCTCTTAGGGTGCTGGAATGTAATAGTGGTGGTTAGTACAAAGCAGCTGAGACCCATAATAATTCTTGTAGGATAATTCAGGCTTGAATCTGGTTGCTCAACTAGTTGGTCTAGTTCCGCCTCATTCAGATAAGGGAAATACTGCTCTACAAAGACTTCTTCTCCCAGCTGGTAGCACAAATTGATGCGTCTTGCAAATCTTCAGGATTCAGGATCAGTTACACCGGGGAGCTCTTCTTCTTCTTATAATCTCTGGATCAATGAGTGTATTGATACCAAACCATTCTGCTCTGCTTTGAGATCAGTAGTTAAATGGTACACTCTGTTTTGCTTGAAAATCATTTACCAACCAGTAAAGCAGCTGTAGACAATACTATTTACCCAGAACTTTTCTAGGTCTACTAATATCCTCATTAGAGTTTTCATCCACTCAGCTGCCAGCGTGCATCAGGTTGTTAAATATAGTGAAAAACTGTTTTCCTGGTCTGCTTCTGAGGGCTTGTGTAACTACTGCCTTGGACTGTATGAGAGAGATCAGGTTGCTTTAACATTTCACAATATCTTGGCAAATTTATATCTCCATTTTCCCAGCCCTTCCACAGTAAAGCAAATACTTTTTTTCCCCTAATGAGAGATACCAGAAATAACACTTAAAAAAGCAAAGCAAGACTAAACCAAAAAACTTCTAGAATTCAATCAAATGCAGTAACACTGAAAGGCTCTTCACAGGCAGCGAAGCCTGCACCAAAAGGCAGCTGCTGTCTGCAAGAGCAGCTTTGAAGTATTTCCACGTTTCCCGAGCTCTTTTATTTGACCTTCCATTCAAGGCCATCTGCGCTGAGCAATGTCCTGGTCCCCAAGCGGCCGCTGCAGACAGGGCTCCGTCTCCGTAATGAGGACTGAAATCCCTGGAAGAGCTCGTTTCCAAGCCTTCCCCTTCCTGATAGACTGTGGTAAAACTCATTTAGCCCTGGAAGGAACAGGTCTATTAGCCACTTGATAGCTAATTTAATTCCTGATAATTGATTGTGTTGTATAAATTGGAAAAAAAGATTCCGATGTCTTTTGGAGGGCAACAAGGAACAGCTATGAGGGAAAAAACCCTGTGGAAGAGGAAAATAGTTGAAAGATTGGGCAGAGATTGATGGAGCTCCCTGCCTGACTGGGGAGGGTGGCAGCTTGCGAGGAAGGAGCTGGCGGCAGGTTCGGGGCCTGGGGACGGGATGAGGATCAGGACTTGGATAATGGGAAGTGGCTTCTGCTTTTAGGCTGCCTTGTTGCCTCCAGGTTTCACGAGTTCACGTTTTTCACTGTCAAATAGCAAGGCCGGTTTTAATGTCCTTACGTAAGGGAGTAGGTGGCAATGCTTAGATCCGAGTCTGTTTTTCCTGAACATCTTATATTGAAAAAATAATTTATTCTTTTCCTATAGTTCTGCAGACCCTCGTGTCTAGGAACGGCCACCCCTGTGTGACTCCACTGCTGGCCGTGCTGTCCCATCTGCACCTGCTCCCTGAGCGAGCAGTCAGCAGCAAAACAAGTTATTTGCATGGAAATCCGAAAGGAGAGGCTCTCTTGGCACGCACCCTGCTCCTGGCACGCAGGGGCAGGGGGATGTTGTGCCAGGGAGCCCAGGAGGCAGCGAAGCCCCTGGCGTTTGCTCAGGCCGCAGGGGCAGCGCGGTCACGTCTCTCCAAGACGCAGCTTTTCCTCTCACTCTGGATTTTGCGGCACTGCGGTTGCTGCCAGTCTCACTGACGACTGCCGTGTGTTCATGATCTTCCTCAAATTAAACCAGCTCGTAACACTACCCCATGCTGCTCCGGTTAGGCCCCGGATTGGAACACAAGGTTTAAGGCACGCGGGAGCGCTGGATGCGCGTCGGTTTGGAGCTGGAGCACTGAGTTTCTGTTTATGCTCAGGGACGCTGCTCTATCACTCTTTTGTAGTCTCATTTATTTAAAGGATAAGGTAGAGAGCAGAAGGCATCAAAATACACCCTGCAGTTTGGAGAGGCTTTTGCATGGCTGGTCTCGCTGCTGCCGTGCTCCCTGCTGCACCTTCCCCTGTGTCCCCTGAGTGTCCCATTGCAGTCCCATTGCTCTGGCAGGAATTGCCCCCAGTCTCAGAGCAGCAGGTAATTCTGGTTTCTTTCTTGGTTGTTCCTGGTTTGCCTGTTGAATGGATCAGTCAAAAGCCTGCTGACCTTTTAAAATACTTAAATGGCAGACATCAGTATCGTGAGGATGCATTCATGTACTTATATATGAGTATTTAAATATTTACCAAGTCCATATATGAGAAGATGATGCTTTCCTCCCCATTAATACAGATAAAAAATGGAAAGACAGAGAGTAAAATGAACACGAATGTCACCGTTAGCAGCAAAGACTGAAAACCAGGTGTTCTCACTCCAGACCTAGTGTCCTGCNACGAATGTCACCGTTAGCAGCAAAGACTCAAAACCAGGTGTTCTCACTCTCCTGCATCATCCCTTTTCCTCGGGACAGGTTTTTCCGCTCAGGTTTGTAGGCATTTGGGGTGACTGCAGCTACAAGCAGCATTATTGTCCCCGTGCCCCTGCTGCCCGTGCTGCCCTGCTGGCTTTGGTCGTGGGGTTTGGTGGGGTTCGCTCCATCCTCGTCTGCCTCCAGCCTTGATTTACAGCAGAGCAGAGCCGCAAGGGAGCTGACCAGGCTCTGGGGTTTAAAGAGCCGTACGGGTAGTTATAAATTTATGAGGGTAAATTGTTGGTAAGATTATGTGAGCATGTGGAAACAACCCCGGAGGTCATTAAAAAACAAAACCAGATTTATTGACTGATCAGATGTCAATAGGCTTTCCTTACAAGCGGGGATATTGTATCCTGTGAGGGAGCTAGAATGGGCAGGGAAGGGAGCTGCTATTGCTAATACAATATTAAACAGAAATCCTCTCTACTTAATCCTCTTATTAGGTATTAGATTACTGGGCTGTTAATGTGTTTGTTACCTGCGTGCAGAAGCAACCACTGAAGTGAGCAGAGGTTTGGAGACCCTTATTTACGGCTGCTGTGAAAGACCCCGGCACCGTGCGGGGCCCCGCGGATCTGGCCATGGAAATTTAAATCACAAAAAGAATTAGCGGTTTATGAAGCTGTAAGTTCTACTGAGACCCAAATACTGGGACTGTAGCCGTGCGCTGCTGTCTCGGTGATAGAACACGAGGGAACTCGTGTTTTGTTTCCGATGCTTAAAATACAGTCAAGCCAGATGAGATCTTTAAGCATCTGTGGTGCTGAACACGGTATAAAATAACCCACATCGGTAACATAGCCAAAAGAACCATGAACCTTTTCAAGAAAGGCAGGATTTTTGAAACAATTTTGAATCTTTAGGAGTTATGAATCCGTATTGGTTTCCTAAAGAGGAATTTTGCATAGCCTGTTCTTTTCCTGTAGTATAAACTTTAATAAATTGGGAGATGTGAAAGCTGAAAACATCCCCTTCTGTCCTTCCCTCCTTACAATGCTGATGATAATTTCTGTACTGCAGCTGCTCCGTTAACAGAGTGGATTAGGTATCTGCAACCCAAACTGGGGGGTTAGATCCATCTATTGGTGACATTAACTGCAAAGGGTTTAAATCTGTGAGGCTCAATGAAGCAGGTCGGTGTGCAAGAGGCAGACCTGAAGTAACAGAGATTTGCATGAAGAAGGGGGAAACCTTCTCAAAACAGATGTTAAAGATGTGAACATTAGAACAGTATCAATGCAAAGAGGGAAGGGAAGGACAGAAGACAGTGCTCTCGCGTCGCAGGCAAATAGTGGTAGATAAACGGCTTTTTGCCTCAACTGAGGCAGTAGGACATGAACATTTGTCTGCACGGGGAGCTTTTAGCGTGGAGTAAGGTAAGTTGTAAATTTGCAGTGTAGGAGCCGGTGCTGTGAGCGGGGCCCCAAGGAGGGCCCTTGGCAGTGGAATCACAACTGGGGCGCTGCTGACCACGGCACTGCCAAAATCAATGCGGAAAATGGAAGCAGGGCTTGAAGCGACGACACGTTCCCTCCTCAGCCTTGCCCAGTGTCACCTTGGGTTGCAACAGAAGCACTAACTAACCCAGAGTCTTAACTGGGGGGGTTTCAGCAGGGCAGAGAGATGTTACCGTTTAGGAACTGTTACAATTGAGGAACCTTCATACAAACACCACTGTCAAATTATTTTGCAATTAACTTGTCTGTGATTTTCAACTTGCAGAATGCTATCAAGCTGTGCAATATTATGACATTAAAGAAACCTCCTCCCAAATAGATGTCAGTGTATTTTCAGGAACAGCGAGGTTTGTGGTTTCTCACACTTACTGCTGCGAGTCATAACACTGGTACAAAGACAGGCTTCAATTACAGCGCTATTTTCAACAAGTTTTATTTCAAACCCTGCTAAATATTGATTGTGAGATGAGAAACTTTTCAACATAGTTAGTTTATTGCACCACATTGCCTAGTTTTGCAGGCAGATCAATGATAAAGTGGCTACCCTAATGACTGCAGTTTTCGTTAGCCCAACGCCTGCTTTTAGTAGGCGGCTCTGGGTATAGTTCACCCCCTATTTGTGCTCTGCACCTTTTGAATGAATGCTCTGGTTACCTGTATGTCTTCCCAAATGTTGATTTATTCATTGAGGTGACAGCACAAAGCTATAAGTAAAGCTAAAACTGTAGGATTTGTTTGGGTCCGAGGACATTGCTTAGTGTTAAAACCGCTTCTCAGTGTAATGTGTATCTTTTTTTTTCATTAAATAAGGATGCTACCTTTTCCAAAATGTCATCTGTGACTCTTCTTTTTGTTCTCTTGTATAAAATTCCTTGGTAAGTAAAATTTACCTTGGTAAGGTAAATTTTCCATGGTGTCTTTCAGCGTAAGAAGAAGTAAATGTATCGGTAGTTTTGTCAATCCCTGAGTATAATAGAGCTGATAACTCTCTTTAATATGCTGAAGTTCTAATAAGTGTAAAAATACTTTCTTAATAGAAAAGGTCATTTATTTTATTCCCTTGGAAAATGATGATGATAAGAAAATAATGAATAATTTTGCATTTGAATCATGGAAAACTATTAAAATAAAAACTGGGGAAGGGAGAGGAAACCCATGTGAAGTCTGGTAATGTCAGGTGTAGAGTGAAATTTTCACCTTGCTCTGCACACTCTTCCTTTCTTATTCCCTTCGACCTGCAGATGCTTTGCTGTAATCACACGTTTGCTGCTTGCAGCAGCGTTAGAAGTGCTGTTCGCACAGCAAACACAGTTCACATGCTCAGGCTTGAAAAGCAACAGCCACTTACATGACTGCTCCTCTGTCATGAAAATCTGCAGCAAAAAGTGCTTAAAACTTGTCAGAAACTAGTCTGTGCTGAATGACAAGGGTGTCTTTAACTGTTAGTTAGTTCCTTTCCAATCACAGGGATTTTCTATCGGTTGCTTTAAGGAGAAATGTCCGAGTCGGTCTTCACCTTGTCTTGATGACAGTGATAATAGGAGCCCTCATTCTGTTCCTGCTGATGCTGGGCAGTTTCAGGCCTCTCTCGAGCTTTGCAAGTGGCTTTTCCTGCTCAGAATTCCCCCTAAGCAGCCCTAGATGGGCAGCGGGAGACACCGTGTGCTCCCAGGGTGGAAGTGTTGGCCCCAACTCTGCTCCACTCACCCTCCCACCTCGGGCAGTAGTGCTGGGTTTTCTCCTCCAGCCTCTGCTGTAGAAGCAGCTGAGAACAGAGGGCGAATGCAACATTAATGCAACATTAATGCAGTATTAGGAGAAGTACAACAAACTGTCACGCTCCTGCCAGATAGTTACTATCTTCTAGTTTATTGATTGCAGTCAAGTTTTATTATGCCTCAAATAATTAAATACCACACCAGTGACATTAAAAATACAGGCTGATTTACCAAAATAACTGTATTCTGAAGATTATGTACATATTATACATTTTACAGTATCATGTAAACTTTTTTTTTTTATACATAAGGTAAATCTGATTTATGGTAACTTGAAAGCCCAAAATACTTGCTGACAAAAATATTCCTAAGAAACATAAGCACTGTTTGGGACGCTTAGAAAAACTGCAGAGAATGAAAACCAACTATAAAACATAATATAACTGAGTTAGTAAAAAAAATTAAATTACATTCATATAAAAAGTTAAACTAAAAGTTTATGCACCATTATTAAAAGAGGGAAAAAAAATCCCCAACCCCTCCCCTTCTATATATTAACAAACACTTCCATGGGGAGCTACTGTGCGCCTCATTTCCAGCAATGGGGCATAGCCTAGGAAATCCAGATTCCCAATCTTATTTTAATATATATTAAATAGTGAGGGTTTGTACCAAAACATATATGGTATATATTCATGCACTGCGATTATTCTTATAGAAGCCTACCAAAGGCCTGGTTTTTGGTGGTGGGTTTTTGCCCCTTTACATTTAGGCATGCAGTGGTAGAGATGCCTGCTGTTCAAAAACCTGTGGTGGGGATTTGTCTCTAGCAAAAAAATAAAAAATATATATTTTTTTTAAATTGAGGAAAGAGAAATCCTACCAGCTTACCTTCTATTTATTTACAAGTACAAGATGTCCTGCACCAATCATGTCAGCTCAGTTAAAACATCTTAACTTTCTCTACAGTCTCCAGAAAGCATGTCACTAACGTGATATAATTACTCTCGTAAGGGTCAAAATTATATTTTAACTAGGATGACCACGTTGCTCACCCTGTAAGTCTTCATTCATGTGATAGCTGTAGTGCTTAGATTTGGCATAATGGAACGTCTAGTCTAAATCACATTTTAGCTCACATCACCTCAGCATCATTTTCATTATCTGCCATGCAGTGCATGTAATTGAAGTACCTAGGTACAGTCATTAAAATAAATGCATAATTTAACTGTATAGAAACAGCTGCTGGAAGCAGCAGCTGTTAAGATGGCTGTATTTTGAGAGCTTGTAAAACTTGCATATCTTATAACTGGTCTCCAACTATAAAATGAAGGCCTGGTCCTGGAAATACCTGGGCATGTGCTTATCTCGTGAGATTGTAACTACTGCAACTACCTGTGGGCCTAATGCTAAGCCTAGAAAGGCTGCAGACTGTGCCTTGCACAGGTAGTGTTGCCAGCCCTTAGTCATCCAAGGGTGCCAAGGAGGACAAGGGGAGTTCAAGTGACTAACGGTGGCTGGGTTTAGGCACTAGATACCTTCCTTCAGATGCTAAATGCACCTGAAATTAGACCAACCGTGGCTTTGTCGGACCGACAAAGCGAAAGCTTATTCCAAAGCAGCCTTTTTAAAACATTCTCAGAATTATGAAACATATGAGACCTATATGATGTCTGTTCATGTACAGCTTTAATATAAAAGAAATGCTAATCTAGAGTATCAAAATATTGTATTCATATAAATGTATGAGAGCATCTAATAGAAAAGTAAAAAGTGTAAAAGGCAAACGTTTTTGGAATTAGATAGCCTAAGAGAGTTCTTTTAGGTTGGGAATGTGTCTGCTACATTTGACCCACAACAGACAAGAGAGCTACATCTCCCCTCGTCTACGAGTTTTTGCTGCAATAGCTCCACCTTCCTCCTCTTCCTCCTCCTCTTCCTCATAATTGTCTTCACGAACTTCTTTGTGGTTGTTCTCTTCTTGCAATTCTTGCTCTTGATCTGCCCCATTATTTTTTTCATCAGCCTGATTTAAAAAAAGTGAGATTCAGGGTCAATGACAGTTTTCTTAATTTGGTGGTTACCAGATATGGTTATAGACAAGCCGATGGATAAAAGAAAACAAACAGAAAAAGCTTTCCAGATGTTAAAGGCCGAAAGGTCTCCGGAAAGCCTGAATCCACGTAGGGGTGGAGGGATGAACAAGAGGGAACTGGGAGAGCTTGAAGTTTTAGGATCCACGATCAAAAATAAGCTACAGCAGTTGCTGTGCAGTGTCACTGCAATCCGATCGCAGCTGTGCTACGTCCTTTAAGTGTTGTCATGTCATTAAGTTTGTGGCTTTACACAGTACTTACATTTTCGTCATTTTCACCATATGGCTCCTCAGCATTTCGTTCCAGTTCTCGCTTCTTCTCTTCAGTCAAGTCTTCCTGGATCTACAAAGTAGAGAAATGTTCTGCATATTTTAATTTTCTTTGAAATCAGCCTGTGCAAAGGCACACACATTTTCACAGCTTATATTTTCACAGAACGAAGATTCAAGCCAAGAGGTGGAAAGGGCATGGAGAGCTTAGAGGTAGAGAGGCAGGGAGGATGCAAAAAACCCAAGATATCCCCTTGCTGGAAGCTGAGTTAATTTTTAACTACAATTTTCACAAACTCTCTCATCAACAGTTAACTCTCATTTAGATATCTGTTTCATTTTTTAAACTTCAGACATGCAAGGTAATTTTCTCCTTTCTCCAGCCAAGTCATTGCTGACACTTCCACCCGCTCTGGACTCCCAGGACTACGGTTCAGTTCTGATATGTGATATGGGTATTAAAGGCCTGGTTCCTCCATAATTTCCCCCATAATTTCCCAGCAGTTGATTGATCCTGCCAACTGCTCCTGGAAAAATCACAAAAGAGCAAGTGGGTATGGAGAGTGAAGAGTAATCCCTTCCAACCTTCTCCTTGATGACAGCCATCCACATCGCTCTCTTTTCCAGATTTTTTGGTCTTGACCTTTCATTTTTCTTTCCTAACAGCCCTTTGATTCACTTCAGTGGCCCTTTACTTGGAGCTGCAAAGTGGGATGAGTCATGCTTGGTAGGGGTAAATGATGTCCTGATGGGGAATGCCGGGCACATAGTCCCAGTGGTGTCCTGCAGGCTGGATAAGGTGCTTCCCTGAAGCCTTACGCTTGTCCCCATGGAAAAGAGCCCTTTCATGTGGTCAGGAAGCAGCTGCCACTCGCTGCTGCCACCTCCGTCTGCCCCAGCACAGCAGATGGGGACGATGAGACTGCTCCTCCCGAGAGGAAACCTCCCTGCACCAGCTGCTGTCTCCAGCTCAGCAGCCAGAGCTGAATTCTCTTTTCTGTATTAATCTCCATCAGCAGCAGGAAAGTGGGAAAGCTTTTCCCAATAGCAAGGAAAGCTGCTTATGGGAGGTGTTCGGGGCTCTGTATTGCTGCTGCAGGACAGCAACCATCAAAACCGCATTACTCCAAGGCTTATTAGAAAGATATGAGCAACAGCAACGTATAGTACTGTGGCCTGTGAANCTCAGCAGCCAGAGCTGAATTCTCTTTTCTGTATTAATCTCCATCAGCAGCAGGAAAGTGGGAAAGTTTTTCCCAATAGCAAGGAAAGCTGCTTGTGGGAGGTGTTAGGGGCTCTGTATTGCTGCTGCAGAACAGCAACCATCAAACCTGCATCACTCCGAGGCTTATCTAGAAATATTTGAGCAACAGCAACATATAGTACTGTAGCCTGTGAAGAAACTAATTAATAGAAACGCAAAGTTAATGAGGCTTCCAGTGACTTTTGGAGGGGTTGGGTTTTCAGCAATGTTTTCTGGAGTTGTGAGTGGCTTAATCTTTTCAATTAGTGCACAATTAAGAGTCAGTTATATAGAAGATTAATGGATTGCAGAATACAAGCATGAGTAGCACTAGAAAATGTAATTAACGTTATATCAATGGACAGCAGAGTAATGGCAAAGATTTCCTAGGTTTCTAAGAGTCAGAAACTACCATTGACAAAGTAATTTGGGTTCTTTTGCAGTTATAAAAGACACCAAAATTGAAAATTAATGGAGATCTGTTACGTTACCAGCATCCACATCTACCTTTTGCCCATTTTCTTTCTTACCTCTTCTTCTCCCTCTTCCTGGTACTGCTCATCCACATTATCTTCTTGCTGGTCAGGATTTCCTGCCATCTGCAGAGAGATTGTGTGAACATTCAGTTCCATTTGCTTCTTATTGATTTTACAGCTCTGTCAGTTAAAGCTGTGTGTTCTGGAACTAAAAACTATGCAAAGTAATAAGAATAGCATAAGAAATTATGGTGTGTTCATTAACATTAATGTTAGCCTGGCTATGCAATTTAGAACTGCTTTAAATTTAAAAAAAGCAGCAGAATGATTATAATGAAATCATTTCACAGAATAAAGCAAGATTGTCCTACTAAGCAGGAAGACAATGAAATATTCACACCATTAAAGGCCAGTGCCATGAAAATACAGATTATCTCTGCCTAGAGAAGGTAACAGTTTAAGATGCAACACAAGTGTTTGCTGGAATTTGCTGAAATGTCATTAGAAGGGAAGTGACAGCGGTGTGTGCAGTTGATTGAGTGTTAACAGTGTGGATACAGCACGGAGGGGATAGAGCAGAGATGGGATCTGCTTGTGTGGGGTTGTGTGAAGGTAAATGCAGGCACCCAGGTATGAGACTGCTCAACTCGGCTGCGTAGAGGTGAAGATGAATTCATAGTAGGGCATCAGCAGGAGTAATTCTGTACTTTTACCTGCTCATGTCAGGTATGTTTTTAAAAAAGGCCTTTAAATTAGGAGCTTGGTGTCCTCCCATCAAGGTGTGTGCTATGCTGTCTCTAAAGAGCATCTATGGGTGCTTTCTTTACTGACCACCAGGTGCTCCTCCATCCCCGGATGTCTCTGCTTCTCACTGTTTTCTTTGTCCTTTTCGTTTTCATCAGGTAGATTTTCTTCTCTCTCTTGCTCAGCTTCCTCAAATTCATCTTCTCCTTGATTGTTGGGGTCATCAGCAGGGTTCACATCTTCCACCGCTGTCTTCTGCGGTTTTCAAAAGTGAGTGTTAAAGGCACGTGTTTCATCTCTCAGTTCAATTCTACTTCACTTGCACAAACTATGTTATGGACAACAGTCCAAAAGAGCTGACACGATCTTTCAGTGCCAGTTCACCCTCCAAAATTGATGACTTCTGAATGTACAACAGCATGCAGGAAAAAGCCCCTTAAAAACGATCACTATTTGATTTCAAGAGTGGAAAAGGAAAATCTCTCCCCCAAGGTACCTGGCCACACCTGCCTTAGATTGTATTTTCTGTGTTCCATGCCACCAAATAAGATGAGAGTAAAGAACTGAATATCCCACATCCAGATCTTTGAGCAATCCATATCACAACCTCGGTATGTTCAGTTATGCAGCATTATTTCTTTAAAGAACTAAAACTTCTTCTAAACAAGCTGTGTTTAGATCTAGTGACCATGGATGCCTGTGGAAAGCTTCCAGACTGCTTCAGTGGGCATCTCTGGGGTTGACTTAGTTCTTAGCCACTTTCCTAAGGATACCATTAAAAAAAACCACTGTCACCACTACTTCTGGGTGACCGCTAATTAATTATGTGTGCTATTTTTTTGAATCCAAGTTTCCCTCTTCAGGTTCTAAGTCAAAAATCTTTTACTCCACATGAAGAGCAGATGCAAGGAAAGTAGCAATGCAACTCGCTTCTAGTAATGAAGGTCCTTTTGATTTCTTCCTAAACCAGTAAGGACAACAATACCCCAGATGTCAAACTTGTCTTCCTGCAGACCTGTGATTTATCTTATTTTTGTAACATGTAATTAGGTTAGATGAAAATTACAGGTTTTAACTTCAGTAGCCAGTGCGGTTCACAGCACCCTAGTGCATACTCACCGACTCGTCGGCCTGCTGATTTTCTGCTTGATGTTCTGGCTCTTGCTGCTCATTTGCATTATTTTGATCATCATCTTCACCTTCATCCTGGTGCTGGTTCTCATGTTCATAAGCTGACAAATTTTTATTATTACAATTTGTGTTACAGCATTTTCTAATTAGTCCTTTCAAAAAACTGTCTTGTCTACGCTAGCTTCTGTACGTGCTTTTAGCAGTAAGCAGCTCTTCCCAGAAGCAGCAGCTTGTTTAGAAAGACGATGCAGAATTATTATACCAGTAGGAAACCAATACAGAAAGATTATATATTGAAGACATCAAATCAAATCACAGGCAGAGCCAGGAATGTAATAGAGATCCACAAAGCCCAATACCAGTAGCTTACTTAGCTGAGCAGTTTTGAGAACGTGGATATAATCATCAGCAATAGCTGTAGTTTAGCGTGACAGCTCAGCCAGTACTACCTGAACTTTTGTTAGCAAAAACTGAGTTTGTATTTCACCTGAATCCAAACTGGACACAAAATGAACATTAAATTCTTGCACGAAAGGCAAGAGAGGGATGTGTGAACACAGTCAGGACATAACAAACTCCATCTTACCTCCTTCTTCTTCCTGAAGACCTTGTTCTTCCTCCCCTTGTACAATATCATGATCCATGTTACCGTAATGACCTTGTTGGCTGAAAAAATTAAATGCAAATATGTCATTTCAGCTTCAGAACTAACATTCTGTCGAGAAACAAATCACTCCAGTGCACCTGCCCAAACACTAGCCAAAAGGTGTTTCAAAATAGCTTTGTGCTTATTACCTAATATTTATTCCTCCATCAACTTCCCTAAAAAAAAATACATTTTGTAGAACAAGACTCTTGTTCAGTATTTGTATTTCTTTATCTCCCATTTTCATATAACGACTGCCTTGTATTATCAAAACTCCTAAACTAGTATGATTCATATTCAAAGTGCAAATTCTATAAACTGAAAGCAAAGAATATGGTAACCTTTCAAATATGGAGCTTTAAAGACAGACAACACTGATCCGTGAAATGACCCTTTTCAGCCTGCATTGTAAAAGTGGTTTATTGTGCGGTGATTTTCAAAGGGCTTAAGATTTTGATAGTAGTAAATAATATAGAGCTGTCTGGCAACAAAACACTTTCCAAGTATGTGTCATTTTAATCATTCTCTATTAATACTTCAGCAAAGAACATTCAATAAGCCAAAGCTTCCAAAAAAGTCGCAAAATTGTCATTGATAACTTCAACTAAGCAAAAGCATAAGGGAGTGTTGAAGGGACGGCAAGAGGCACATGGGAGCTGCAATATTNTACTTCAGCAAAGAACATTCAATAAGCCAAAGCTTCCAAAAAAGTCGCAAAATTGTCATTGACAACTTCAACTAAGCAAAAGCATAAAGCATAAGGGAGTGTTGAAGGGAGGGCAAGAGGCACATAGAAGCTGCAATATTATCAATGTAACTGCATCCACAGCAACTTCAGACTCTAACAGTGTTGTGCTTTCCTAAAGACATGCTCTTGTCTCTGTAATACCCCAGTAGGGCTAGTCACACATGTCCACAAAGCCCTCAAGGAATTACTTAAGTCATGAGTTTATGAGAAACTTTAGCCTCGGGATCTAATGTAAAGCTAGTAACAGGACTCCGCACTACTCCAGCATGGCAGTTGCGGCTCAGGGGNTCTCTATAATACCCCAGTAGGGCTAGTCACACATGTCCACAAAGCCCTCAAGGAATTACTTAAGTCGTGTCTCATTTATGAGAAACTTTAGCCTTGGGATCTAATGCAAAGCTAGTGACAGGACTCCGCACTACCCCAGCATGGCAGTTGCTGCTCAGGGGAGAACAGTTGCTGACTGAAAGCAAACAGTTCTATTTAGAGTCAGATTTGGACACTTTGACTTTAGTTTCCAGGTACTATATGCTTATAGCATTAAACTACCCTCCTTTTCCCTAGGGGTATGATGGAACCAGGAAACCCAGTGCACAGACCACAACCCTGATTTGAAAGAAGTTAACCTGAGTTGTTTCTTATAGAGGTTTTCTCCTTGTTCTGCGCGTTTCTGCAGCTCAAGCTCTTTCTCCTGAAGCTGCTGCTGCCGTAGTAGCTGTCCTCGCAGCCTCTGCTGGTGCAGCAGCTCCTGGTGCTCTCGTAGCTGACTGGCTTCTTCTGCTCTTCGCGCTGCAAGCTGCTGCTGCTCCAGCTGCTGCTCGTAGGCTGCCTTGGGTCTTTGGGTGACAGGTTTTGTTAAAGCTGCCTGTCAGAGAAATGTGTGTAATCATAAATTAATCATAAATTAATCCAACTTTCAATGACCAGAAACAGGAATGCACAAGACAGTTTTACCAGAATTACAGGGAAAATTATGTGGGTGCTAGATGCAATGGAGAAAACTTAAGTGAGTTTTTTGAATACAGCCTTCCGAAGTTCCTATGTTTTGCACTGTCCACAATTAGACACCAGGGGCTGCTTTGAGGCACTGCATGTTCTTTACGGGCTGCAATACTTACTTACAGCCCCTGTATGGCAGCTTAGCCCCTGCCTGCTGTCCTTCTGCACTACTTGAACAATGGCTTCTCATCACACCAGAATTACATTGTTATTTTGATAAGAAAATAAGTGTTCAAAAGACCTAAAGTGAGGCCAAAAAGATACTTTCCATTGGCAATCCAATCTAGAATGGGAATTCGGGACTCTCTGGTTGTATTTATGGCAGTATAAAGCCTTTGCTGGTTCTGCCCAGCTCTTCTGCCTGTTTTTCAGTTAGTATTATCTGTCAAATGACAATAAACTTGGGTGGAAAGACATTAGGAAGGTAGATATATTTGATTGGGAAGCATTCAACAATTCACAGGGAATGTCAAATTAACCACGCAGGACAGGTCTCCACGAAAAGCCTGAGCACAGGTCCCATTCTCACCAGCCATCTTCTTCCCATCAAACTTCAAGTAGGAGGTGGGATTCAGTCTGGCTGCTCTTTTTTTTTCCATCTGTTGCTTTTTATCACAGAATTAATGTTTCTTAAATAGCTCCATTTGGCAAGCCCTGCAGCGAGCACGTGCTTAGCCCGAGTCCTGTGCACTTACAAGTTGTGCTTAAATCCCAAACTTTCTGTAAACATGACACTGATTTTATGTAAAAATAGGCGACAACAAGACAGGGCCAGCAGTGGCTGAGGTAAAGAACAAATGTAATCAATTAACAGAAAAGAAAACAGCTCTGTACCTCTGAATGGTAACGTTCACCCAACATGTTGGTCTCCTCCTCTTTCTGTTCCTGTTTTTTCCACTCGTGTTCTTCTGCTACTTGATCCTGTTCCTCCTCTAAGTGCTCAGGCTGACCTGCCTGCTCCATTTCTTCCTCTTCAAGTTCTTTTTTACGTTCCTCTTCAACTTGATCAACACGTTGCTCTTCATCCTCTCCTGCTTCTTGTTGCTCCTGAATATTCAGTTCTTTGGCACGCTGGCCCTCATGAGTCCCTTTCCTCAGAGGGAACCCCTCTGTATCATCTTCTTTCTCCTGGGTGTTTATTTCTTCTTTCGCTTTTGGCTTCTCACTCTGCAAAACACATTCAAGAACAAAAAAATATTATAGATTCTACATTTTCAAGAGACCTAAGGTCCAGATACAGGTGCCGTTATTCTTCCTGAGTACAATTTTACCACTGCAAGGAAAGCCAAATGGCTGCTTTGGAACAACATATCCTTCTTGCCAAGAGATATCAATATCTGGCTCTTGGCCCTGTGCAACTAAGCAACATGTTGCACAACAGAATGAAAATAACCTAAGCCTCTTTTTATCTGAAGTGGAACTGTTACAACTCCATCCACAAGGAATGCCTTACATTTTTATTTACTGTGGGTTTTACTAGCTAAGAAATCTTGTAAAACAAAAGTACAACTGACTGACACCTCTAGACTTCTTACACAGTATTTTTTCTTTTTGTGCACCAGAGAAACTTAAGATATTTAAAACTGGCATATGAAAACTGCCACTGAAACTTTATAAAGCAAGCGAAAAGACAATTTATTCAGGCTCTGGTTAAGCTGTCCTGTATAGTTAGGATACGTAAAATTTTGAAGGCCATGTATCATTCCAAAGTTTAAGATTTGTATAAGCTGCTCTCTAAGAGGTCCCTAAAAATCAGTCTGAAGGGCATTAACAGCCATCACTGACATTTTTATGCTATGAAGCACTAAAGAGTTCCTCACTACTTGAGAACTGATAAATGCACACAAAATGCACACCATTATGCACATACTTCTAATGGAAATTAAGGGTGTAATAATTAACTGTGCTGAGTAAGAGCCCATTTCTTTTGGCTTCAGCAGCCAGTCGGTTCTTTGTACCTCATGCTCCTCGGCCACAGTTTGGGGATGTGTTGGGATGGCGCTGTGGGGAGAAGGTGCTGGCTCCTCTGCAGCTGGTTGTTGACCGCGTGGTTTTTCCAAGGGCTCAGACTGCCGGAAACTTGGCATTCTGTGGAGCGTATCCTTCAACTGTTTGTATTCCTCCACCTGGGACTGAAGTCAATACACATTAATTATATTATATCCCAATAATCTTCCTAGTTAAACGTAGGCACCACAGAGTGAAGTTGCTGCCAAAACAGATACCAGAAATGCTTGATACTCAGAGCAAACACCAAGGTGGAGAAGAGGTGCGAGGCTGTAAGAGTGGCTGTTTCCATGCACTACAGAGCACTGATTCATCACAATCTTTTCAGCCAAAGTGCACATGCATACAAGTATACTGGGGAAAAAAAGAGACAAAGATGAAGATTTGTTATTTTCATGTCAGCAAAACGATTGTCAAAAGGGGGTTATGCTTTTTTTTTTTCCTCTGTAGACTTTAAAAAGTTAGGGAAACTGAGCAACACAGCTCTCCTTTATCAGTAGGGGAAAGAAATAAAAGAAAAAAATAAATTTTAGAAACAGCAGTCAAATTTTAAAGTAAATAAACATATATAATATGTCATGAAAATGCCAAATCCTCAACATTTAGACAGATGTTACAGAAGACAATAGTCAAGATACAGAACTGAGGAAAGGAAGTCATAGAACACCTTCAGTGAAGAGCAGGAAAAAAGAGGAAAGTTGAATTTCTTTGGTCTTCCTAAAACACAACAACAGGATGTTGTAAATTGATTTGCTGTTTAAACCTGTACGAGATCAGGATATTTTCAACAAGGTTTCATGACTAGTGTGAGAAGCCAGACTGGTTGCTGTGCATTTACAAGTCACTGTCTACAGCGTGGACAAAAAAGTGTAATTGTCTCAAAGGAAAATTCTTGAAAAAGACCGGACTTACAGAAAAGCTGCTCTATTGACCACATCCAAAATGTGGTGCCCCAGGGCTGCTACTTCAGTAGGGGCATGGGAGGAAAAAAACTAACTCATAATCATACAGCAGGGAAAAGTAATGGCTTACTAACCATTTTTGAAGTCAGAGAGGCATTTCGTATTCATATATATTTTTTAAACGTATAAATGCGTGTGCACACAGGCATTTATGTATGTATTTTTTGATTCGGTTTACAAATTGGCTAAGGTTCCCCCCAGTGACTGCGTGGGTCATTCTGTGTCTGTGCTGTGGTGTCACAGCAATCAATAGCACAGCAGACAGGCACGGCGCCTTGACGTCCAGTGCAAAAGGCTCCTACAAAACAAGATCCCCAGTGCTACGGATTGACAGGATGCACCGCGTGAGAGCGGCTGCGAAGCCAGACGCACCTCGAAGCCTCTTCAAAACACTAGGGCATCCATTACAACAGACAGGCCTAAAAGCAAAGCAGAATG
The DNA here is from genome assembly GCA_013389825.1 of Crypturellus undulatus. NCBI lineage: Eukaryota > Metazoa > Chordata > Aves > Tinamiformes > Tinamidae > Crypturellus > Crypturellus undulatus. The sequence continues at coordinate 4,093 of VWPW01026046.1, read as the reverse complement.
CAGAATAGTTACACTCGTCCTGCCAGAGGGAAAGATGACAAGCAGAACGTGAGGAGAAGATCCGGTCCTTTAAAAGCCGCTTGTGATTTTGTGGACCTTGGAAACACTTGAGTGAAAAAGGGAGTCAGGAATAAAACAGCCTGACACTGCCTGTTGCTTTTCCTCTGTCCATGCCTTGACAGTCTTTCTCTGCTCCAACCTGACTCTTGATTTTGGGTTCCCTGTGGCCTGCACAGCTTGTACTGCTACAGCTGGCCAAACCTACAAGAGCTTCCCAAGGTTTAATATACAGTTCCCAAGAGTTTAACATACAGTTCTTTGAAAACATCATTTAAGAAAGCCAGTGCTGCTACTCCTTTTTAGCTAATTGGAGTTTCACCTTGTATTTAATCTCCTCCCTTTATACGCTTGCCTCTGTTGCACTGATGTCTATAGCTTTATAGCTTCTGGTCATATACAGAATGAGACTATCATATATCACAATTCATGTCTAAGTGATCCATCTGAGTATGGAAGCTCTAGCAGAGAAGACAGAAAGAGAGAGGTACTCAGCATCTCTCATGGAGGGAGAGATACTGCTTCTAGCAGTAACACATGCACACTTCAGCCTGCATTACAGTTTGTGTTTTCTGTCAGCCCTAGAATTTGCTGCTGCTTGTTTTTAAGAGCAACCCTCTAACTCATGCATTCCTCTGGAGTGTGCAGCGTGGTGCTCCCTGCAGTTTCCCATGCGAAAGGCCACATGCATCACATTATAGTCAGCTGAACTTGGAGAAAGGAGTTTCAGGAAGGTTAGAGCTAGTGCGAGCTGCTTTCCCTTCTGACCTGCGCTGCAGCTAGAGCACTCTTGTGGTCTTCCAATGTCACTACAAGCTGGTTGTGTTGGGAGAGTAAGTTCTTATGCTGTTGCTATACAAAAAGAAGAACATTAAATGTTTCACAGTAAGTCCATCCTAAAGGCAAATCCAGTAGCCTGTGGGGTTTGGGGACTTTCAGAACATATTTCTATTTATTTCAAAATGAATTCTGAGTAGTTACAGCTCTTAGATATTCAACATAAAACACACATTAAATCCAAATCAGAGAAAGTTAGCAATGCAAGCAAACATAATTTAAAATGCCAGAATTTAAAAGTTAGAGGCTGGAGTACATGTTGCTAAATGTTTAAAATGATAGAGACAGAAACTATTCATTCTGAAAAACTTTGTTTTAACCTTTTCTTTTATTGCAAAGTCTGTTTTCCAATCCATATAGTAAATGTTTCTCCTTCGATTTAGGCTTTTTTCCCCCTCGAGGATTGAGGCAGACGGGGAGAAAGAGCAGAATTAACTAGAACGCAAGTGGCAGAAGACAGGAAATCCAGTTAAGCCGTTTTCCTCTCTCTTTTGCCACCACAGAGAATACGCAAGTTCTTGTCATAGTCCATTTCCAGCTTATTAAAACTTGAACTTTAAGACCATGAGGGAAGAAAAATCCCTCCTTCTTCAAAGCAAAGCCTACCTTGACATCTTGTAGCTGAGTGTGAACGTCTTGGTGAGCTTTTCTCAGCTGCCTGTTCTCTTCTCGTAAATTATAGAGCGATTCTGTTTGAAAGGAAGGATAGAGAAGCTGAACCTCGGACTGTTAACACTGGGTAAAGCACCAAAAATAAGATTACAGTATCAACTGGATAATATACTGCACAATTGCTATAGTAAAACCAGATCAGAGCAATTGCAGAGTGTGTTTACATGGTATCTCTCTACCCACTCTGGAAAAAGCTTTACCTTTCCAAGGAGAAGACTCTGAAATTCCATTAAATTTTAGCTTGGTGCATCCAGTGTGCAACTGGAATAGGGTGTTATGGTTCACGCTGGGCAGAAGGCAAAATTCATTCCCACAATTGGAAATGTTAAAACGAAGAGAGGAAGCCCCTGCTTCCCTCCTGCTCTATGCAGTTGTGCAACTAGGATTTAAAAATCTAGCGTACTGTAAAGAATCTCTTTAACAGGAAATAGATGCTAAAAGGAAAAATCATATTATACTCCATCCTCCAAGTACAGCGATGTAACGCTGAAAAGGAGGAGGAAAGCAAGATATGAAATATATGCAAAGTTGCTTCATAAAGAGGCACAATTAGAAAATTAAATCTATAATAGATTTAATAGAAGCAGCAAACATTCTTTTGTTTTTTCTTTCAAATGAAAGGCATGTGGAAAACCTATTTTTCCAATTTTTAAACTAGTCAGGGCAAAAAATGAAAGGCAGAATCAACCACACTGAGATTTAACAGATTTAAGTGGTATGTTTCTCACCACTTTCCTAATCTAAACAGAAATACAAAGCACATACTTGAAAGTAAAATGAAGAGATTTCAGAAAAAGAGACCATTGAAAATTGTTAAGAAAAACATATCTTATCAGCATATGCTCTGTGTGAATGTCCTGCTACTGAGAACAGAGAAAAGGCTCTTCTGTCTCTTATCACACATCTCCTGATATGGGTAGTTTTAAAATGCAGTATCAGATGTACATTTTAATATGGGCAGCCAAATACAGGTTGCATGTACCCTTCAGCTTGGAAATTTCCTGCTCTTTTTCTTGCTGCAGTTGTAAATATCGCTCCTTGTGATCGCTGAATGTTCTGCTAAACTCTTCTCCTTGTTTTCGGTGATCTTCCTCCAGGTCAGCATGCTGTTTCTTTAGCTCTTCATGTTGACTCTGCAAATACCAAAGTTGGACACTGGAAAAAACATTCTGCATCTGCATGTCTGGCTAATACTGTCTTGGGCAATTTGTTAAATACATCCAGATGAATAGAAAGCATTCACAGCAAGTAGTTTATTATTCAAAGCACGCATGTTACAGATCCTCTCCCACACAAAATGATCTCTGTGACGGGCAGTCTCCTCTTTTGAGTCGACATTATCTCACCTGGCAGTTGTGCTCTCCCCCTGGGAATAGCTGAACACATCTCAGAAATTCCTGACATGCCAAACTATGCAGAGCCTGGTAAACAAGTGTTCCATACAAGTAACTGTATTTGAAAGGATTAAATAACCCACTGGAAAACACGGTTAGTAAAAACTGCTGTGAACACCTCCTTTTGTAAAAGGAAATACCATCTTCTGACCTTCTGCAATCAACTACCAGAAGGCAGTGAGAGCACATCCCTTTGGAAGGGCAGAAACCCCGTGTCCACTGAAGCTTCACATGCAGGTACCCACCTTCAGCATCTGGTGCTGCACACTCAGCGCGCTGTAGCGGCTGTTGGAGTCTTGCTGTGAAATGGAAACACCAGTGTCGTTAGAACAATCCTGTCACACCCCCAATGTCTGCACATGCACTTACTTCGGAACCACAAAAGGGTCAGCACATCCCCTGGTTGTAATATCCCTCCCACCACCTCAGCAACTGGTAAATTAAAATTTGAGCTACCATATCATAAACTCTTTCTTATTACAGTTCAAAGCATTAGGATATTCAATTAATATTTTGTGAAATTCCCCCTTTGAACAGTTTTAATGTCAAAGCAATTATTATTTTTCTTACAACTCAAATAACATCCATTATTAAAAAATGCCACCAGAATAACAACTTACCCTTCCTTTATTTAGGGTTTCCTGTGCTTCAAGTTTATAAACAAGAAAATCTACAACATAAAAGGGAAAGCCAGTAAAGTTAGAATCTGTACAGGAGTAACACATGACAACTATTACCCATGCAAATTCCCCTACAGCTGAACACTTATGTAGTTACAATTTCTCTCAAAAATGATTAAAAAAACAATTAAGATGAATTTAACCTAATACTCAACACTTCTGACAAGATAGTTTAATACCAAGCCAGGCTAAAGTCTTAGGAATATATTCTAAATCTTGGTGCAAGATATAGACAGAAAGGCTCAGGATGACATGGGGCAATTAAATCTATTACAGAAGTTTTCTTGGTAGAAGCCCAGTAGTATAGTTCAAAAGGAAAGAACATTGCTAAACTTCTATTTTACTTTCTTATTAGAACAATAAAACATACACTTTGAATGAAAACAAAAAGACTGCAAGTCAAAGCTAAGTTTGAACAAAATTTTTTAAAACCCCTTTTTTTCTTTTTATTCT
>VWPW01026045.1:73352-88199 GCA_013389825.1 Crypturellus undulatus | reverse complement strand
AAGAACGGTAACGATGCTCTTCAGGGATTCACTGTGCTTGCAAAAGACCTTCAAGATCATCCAAAGCGGCGTGGCGGCTTGCTGCGGGGATCAGATGGGCACGAGCTGCCTGGAGGCTGGGGGAGGAGTGTGGGGAATTGTATTTTGCAGCTGAAGGGGAAGCAGCTTTAAGGTCTGCCAAGGTAAAGAGAGAGCCTTAGTCCTTCGAAAGCGCCAGTGCAATATGGTGCTCAGGGAAGACTTCCCCATAGGCAATTTCTTCTAATTGTAAAGCTTTGTCTTCTGCTACCAGAAGCTGAGCATGGCCTACATTGAGCTGAGCAGCAGCAGTACTTCCAACATGCTGTTTGCCCTTGGCGAATCCCTCTTGACAGGTAGTTTCTTATACAGGTCAGCACAGTGCACTGCGAAGAAATCTTGACATGGGAAAATACCTGAAAAACGTCCTTTCTTTTGAAGAACTTTTTCACACTGGCACATAGAGGTTTTCTGTTTGTTTGGTGTGTGGTACAGGAAGCAAAACCAGACCCTAATGCCATGTTGGTGCCTTGAAATCTGGGATTGAGAGAGCCAGCTCGGTAACTACCCTTTTTTCCAAACTGTGGCAGCCAGCTCTGGGTAATGAGCTGTCAAATGAGCAAACAAAAAAGTATTTGCTATAAATTTAAAAGTAGGTTCTCAGATTTCTATTACTTAATATATTTGGTCTCTTAGCACCCCAGTGAATTGTACTTAGTGACGAGTCCATTCAATAGCACTGTCTAGGTCCCTAGAAGGGATGTTTTTAATAAGGTATGTCATTCTGACACTGGCACAATAACCAGCTACTTGGAACAAGCTTAGGTAGTCTCAAATTTGCTTTCTAAATGGCGAAGCCAAAGCTCAGAGAGGTGAGATGCAAGTCAGCACCAGAACCTGCTCTGGGAGTCACTCATCAGTCTTCAAGCCACACCTGATACATGGCATGTTGGATTCTCAGGTACAAGCTACCTCTGATATTTAGAGCATCTAATGTATAGCAGGCTGACTCATAATAAAATTGGAGAAAATAGAAAACGGGTCTTACAGGGTCACTTCAGCGGTTAGCAGGAAGCTGTACCACAAGGTGCATCTCCAGCTCCACGCACAGGAACATTGTGGGCATTGATGTGTATTAGGTAAGAGAATGCAGAACTGAGGAAAGCTGGGCCCAAATTCATCCTTGTCACCACCAGAGATTTCATTCTGATCTTCCATTCGGAGCTAATGTGGTTTTCACTGTCATGCTGCTCTCCAAAGGCATAATCACAGAGCCCTTCTCTGTGCAGGGAGATGATCAATACACAAAAAATTGAGTGCTCATTAGCTATAACTTTACAGCTACAGGAAGTGGCATTTGCACTTGGGCTTATCCATTACCTCCTTCTTCAGCCTTGTCTTTGAGCAAACAACAATCCGACCTTGCTCCGTTAAAATCCATGCCCACAGCTTGTGTGCTGGCAGTTTTCACCCCTTGTTTTATTTTAAGATGTTGTTATAGCCACTTTGTGATATGCGAAAAGCCTCTTTCCTCCTTCATAGGGACTGGGATCTGTGCTTATCTAGATTTCTCTTTTCTTTGACACCTGCTTTTTCTTCTTATTAGGTAAATAGAAAGGCTTATGGATTCTTTCCAGTTTGTCTAAAAGGTTAGATGCTAATGTACTATATATTAGATAATTTTAGGTTAAGATTGTCATAAAACAATAGTGCATAGGAGTAGCTTAAAGTGGCTTCTCTAGCGAGATCATTATGAGACCTGCCTGTTGAAATGTTAGGGTTTCAAACTCCAGTTTTAATCCTGTTTTATAGCTCAGGCAAGGTTAAAGCTAGGGTCAACTATCCCCAGGGACTGTTGGATAAAGCTGGCTGAGATTTTGGTGCTTCCAAGGCTGGTTGACACTCAGCACACCTGCAGGATGAGCCCAGTCAGTGTTTCTGACCGTGGCTGGATGTTATTCCCACCTCAGTGCCGAGGCCTAGCGGAGATGGACTCGGTGGTGCAGGCTGGCACGGTGCCACCCCGCAGAGCATCGCAGCCGTCCCCGGGCGCTGCCGCGTGGGCTGCTGGGGGGAGCCTGGCTCCTACCAGTGCTCATTCATTACGTGAGATAGAAGAAGCGATACAGACACTCAGATTTAATCAAGCAGCTGGAGATGCTGCCAAAGCAGCCATTGAAGGACCAGCTGCCGCGCTCAAGGAGCTGCTCTGGGACATCTGGAGGGCTGGCAGAGCCCTGGTGAGTAGCAATAGGCATCATTATATCACGGCACAAAAGCGACGGTCTGCAGGCGGGATGCGTCACTGCCTCCCCGTGACACTGTGCTCCATTCCAGGAAATGTTTTAGCCCATGTTCCCTTTGCCAGAGCTTTGCTAGTGCTGACTCATAATAAAGCCCAGAACAGTCCTGTTTCCGTGCTGGTGAATCAGGCATTGTCTCTGTTCTATTTTTTTTCTAATTATAGCTACTGGGAGAGTTTGCCAGAAATTCAGCACTGATGAAGGAATTTGGAAAGGATGACTGAATTCCTCATGCCCTTCTCCAAGAGTGATATCCAGGAAACTTTTGCTCCTGTCACATTGCTTCCTACTGTTTAATTCTGCCTGTTATCCCACAGAGAAATGCCTTCTGGCACTCAGCATCCTGAGCATCCTTATCAGCTTCATTCAGGATATGCGGAGAAGAGAGAAGTTGCTGCAGGGAGGGACTCGGAGCAGGAGCCTTAATCAGATGTTCTGGGCCTCTTCTGGAGCTGCTGTCTCCATTGCCTGAGCTGGGAACCCAAATCTAACCTGTGTGAGTTCCCCGTGAGAACCTAGGAATGTTCTCAGCGCCTGTTGCCACTGGAGATGCAGCAAATTAAGTCCTCCAAAATGATTGTTTTATTTGATCCTAATTAGCACTTGCTGTCTCTAAGAGAGCTGGATCGATTGACACCATCAGCTGTAATTGCTGTGGTTGTAAGTGGGTCTATAGTGAAGGTGCAGGTCTGACAGCAGAACAAGAAGTGGAGGAGAGAGGGAAAGGTGGTATCGAGAGTTGAGTGGAATATGGGGTATCGAGTACACACTGGTCGATTGTGGATACAACTTCCAGAGGGTTCCTGCTGCAGTAATTGAAAATCTAAAATAGTTCTAGTTATTTCTGTGAAGGAAAAGCTGTCTTTGAAGTGCATATTGGAAAATATTCAACTTTTTGAGGCCTCGAGCTCGGTAAGTTTGAGGAAGGGTTAGTCACTGTGTACTGATAAAGTCACACAAAGGTGCTTTGGAAGCATATGGGATCCCATGGGTTAACTAGCTGCTCTCTCCTAGGTCTGAGCAGGGAGTTATCCCATGTCTGTGGGAAGGGAGGGAGGTTCTTGGCTGTGCTGCCGTGGGGAGCAGGTTGCGGAAGGAGGAGGAGCTGGGGATGCAGCCTGGCAATTCGATGTTCTTGTCCTTGTGTGCAGACGTGTGTCATCGGCTGAAACCAGAACAGGATCCAGTCTAGCTTCTGCTCTTCTCAAATGTTCCATGTGAATGAACATAGTCTTTTTTTCCTGTGATTCAGCTACCTTCTGCCTCTGGTTATGTAGACTTGGGGACTTTTATGCATGACTTCATTTGAAAGCAGAACTGAGATTACTTTGCCCGCCATTCTACAGCAGTGTGAATATTGAAAGCTGGTAATAAACACTGTGATGGTAGAATGCTAATGATTAATTATTTGTAACTTGGCTTTTGACCTCGTTGCACAGGTAAGACAGAAATAAGTGTTGTGGCTGCAGTCACATGTCTGAAGGTGTTGCATGGGCTGCAGCCCACGTAGACAACGAGTGAAGCCCTGGCTTCATTAGATTCAAAATCCAAACTCTTGCTGAGCTTGTGGAGCCCATTTTTCATGTACTGAATAGGAACTGGACTGAGTGACTTGCATTCATCATGAGCTCCTGTATCCATCTCTAAGCCTCGGCTTGTGTGCCTGTCCGTCCATCAACAGACTTTGGATAATTCTCTTACCTCTCCTTTACTAGGTTTTCACATGAGCTCTGCAGTCAGCAAGCACTCAGCTTGGGTGTGGGGGGAAAGAAAAAAAAAAAGACAAACTATTTATTTTAAGTTATTTTCAGAAAAATCTACCTTTAACAGTGTAGGCTTAATTGCCATAACAACTGAGATATAAACACCAAGTCTCATATTTCTGTATTCTAGCTCACTGTTTTTCACTGATAATATTGTATGTTTGTTTATTTTGTAGAAGTCACACTTGGCCCGACAACAACAGAGTTTATAACATCTGCTCCGAACGTCAGCAGGGCAACGTCATTTTCAACTGTAGTGATAAACAGTACTTTGTCCCCAACAATTCTACAGACGATACTTCCTATAAGTTCCTCTGAAAATAGTACTTCTGCTTTTGCAGATGTTTCATGGACTCAGTTTAACATAATTATTTTGACAGTTATTATCATAGTTGTTGTCCTACTAATGGGCTTTGTGGGAGCTGTCTACATGTACCGTGAGTATCAAAACCGAAAACTCAACGCTCCTTTTTGGACCATTGAACTCAAGGAGGACAACATCAGTTTTAGCAGTTACCACGACAGCATCCCCAACGCCGACGTGTCAGGGCTGCTGGAAGACGATGGGAATGAAGTTGCACCAAACGGACAGCTAACACTGACAACTCCCATGCATAATTACAAAGCTTAATGAAGAAGCAATCCAGATGTTCCAAAGCTGGCTTAAAATATTGCAGGGCTTGCTGAAGGGGTATCGGGATCCGTGCCAAGGCTCCAAGCAAAGGATTTTGCTCTCCAGATACTCTTATGCTGGGCATGCTGTAGGTTGCTGGTAAACAGAAGAAATGTGTGGTACATCTGAATTTCAGGTAGTGTGGTGAAATGTGTTCAGTTAATTGTTCTCCTTAAAGATCCATAGAGTTCACAGTTGTTAAGGATTCAAAATTACGCTGATCATAAAATACCTTTTTTTTATGAAGAGGTGGTGGGGTGGAAAAAGCAATACCCCATGAAGCTACTTGACTTCCAGCCAACCTAACACACATGCCTGCAGCCTTTATTTTGAAAAGTAGCTGGTGAAGTAACAATAGATTTTAAGGAAACAGAGTTTTGTAAAGACTTCATATTAGGTCCTGATATGAATTTGTTTGAAGAAGTAGCAGGGAAGGAAGGAAGAAAGAAAAAGCGGGGAAACCAGTGTTCGCGGTACTACCAAGAGGCAAGGAAAGGAGTAAGTTACACACTTGAACAAAAGTCACCACGATCAGTTTCCACTAAGCTAGGAAACAGGAAAAAATACCATGGAAATAATGGAGTTAGGGAGGAGGCTGTGCTTTCCCCTTTCTGACTACTTTTACAGGGTGATAATGATATTAAAACATAGGAAGACTTTTTTTTTTCTAGTAGGGGTTGATGAGCTTGTATAGTTTCTGTGCAGGAAAGATGACAAGACATCTCAGGGTTGCCATGTAAAAATAAAAGCTAAGCTTAATATCCTACCCTGATAGAAATGGTGTGTTCTGTATATAAAATGTAATATATCTTCTTGGAATTGTATTTGTAATTATTTGTAAAAAGAACAACCGACCAAAAAAAAAACCCAACAACAAAATCATGCCCCCCTCCAATTCTGTATTCCCCAAGTCATATTTTATCATCTAGATTTTAATTGTACAGCGGTTAGTGGCGTTGTTTAAAAAGCAAAAAAATGAGGATTGTTTAAAATACTGTAAATTAGATGGCAATATTGTTGGAGCTGGGACTCTGGCAAACACCCACTGCTTGAAGCTTTTCTTCTCGTGTCACTGAATAATATTCTTTTTTAGAGAAAATGTGAGTGCTCCCTACTTGCATCTGTCAACTTTCATCGTTCCTTTAAATACGCAGTAAGTAGCCAGCCTCGCCATGACGAGGCCCTAGTAGGTGTCCAAAAATCAGCTGTACTGTTCTGTTTGCTTTAAATCTTAAAAATGGAAATAAGCTGTCACGAATGTGTTGTTATTACTGAGGTCTTGACCTCGATGCCCAGGTTTTTCCGCAGCGGCTGCTCCTGACACGAGTGAATGTCATTGCCACCTCGTCTGCGCTTACATGGTGACAGGGAGTCTTGCTGGAGGGTTTAGGGTGGCCTCGTGGTAAAACTTTTTGCAAAGGCAGAAACCTCCTGCGTTTTGGTGGAACTGGGGTTTCAGAGCTGAGCTCGTGGAGGAGCACAGAAGCATGTCTGTGCTTTCAGATCTCTAAGCTTAAAAGCTACAAGTGCGTGGATGCCATCGGGAAATTTATGCTTAAAAATTCATGTGGCACAAAACAGTGTCAAAAAAACCAAGATAGGTCGAAATCAGCTGTCAGAGACATACCGGGGGCTATAGGTTTTACGAAATCCCCTGACTTCAGTGCGAGGCCGGTGGGCTGTTGGCAAAGGGTGGAGACCTGAAGGCAGCACAGCACAAGGGAAGGTGCATTAGGGCCTCGGAGCGGCTGCTGTTGCCTCTGTGCTGGGGAGGCTCCGAGAGCCAGTTCCACCCACCCCATCCCCTTACAGTTAAGCAGGGTGGAAAGAAATACTTTGCCTAACTCATGAGCTGCCCTCAGAACTAACGCTGTGTTGCTGTATGTGTTGGTGCTTTGTGAGTGATTAATGCTGGGGATGAATGAAGTACCTGCTGAAGGTCAGCAGGAGCTGACGGATGTGTCCTCAGAGCCTGGCACGAGTAAATATTTCTTAAGTGAAAGATAAGAAACGGTAGGAAGAGCGTGGCGATTATTTATTTGCTTTCCAGTGCTGCGTGGAGGCATTTCTTATGATGGGAGACTTTTGGGGAAAGGGGAATAAGTGCTGTAAGCACATGCAAAAGACACCATTTCTGCCCCAAAGAAGTTGCTGCCTGATCTAAAGATGAGGCACAGCAATTGAGAAGGAATTGCTGAGGAAGGGCAAGGGAGACGGTGAGAACAGGATGTGATATTGCACGTCGGCCAAAGCCAAATGCTGTTAGACCCAGTGCAAAGACTCGCACTGCTTGCTATGGCCTTGGGTCGGTCCCGTGGTTGTAGGGAGGGCTGAAGTTATTCAGAGCAATGTTAATCTTGGTTATGAAATGGGGGAGGAATGGAGGAGAAGCAGGACAGAACTGGGATTTTGTTATTTGAGTTACTCATCAAGCTTTCACAGAGCAGACAAATAATTTTCTGAAAATTGTAATTGTTTGGCAGTTCTTGTTTAAGGATACATGTGCGCTGGGTCTGAAAAGAGGAGGCCGTGCAGTCAGTCTGCAAGGAAGGTCTGTAATGCCCTTGTCTGGTTCCACATCTGGAGGAAGGTCTCAATGATGGAAACCCTGGGCAGGCCCAGGTGCCCAGACTGCCCTGATGGGCACAGCAGGAGAAGTGCAGGATGTTCTTGAGCAGGCACTGGAGCTTTTGCCAAGATACTGTCCTGGGACAATCCTCCTCAGATGGCAAAATGGCTCAGCCAGAAAAGCACAAGCATGTGCAGCCAAGCAAGCCTTTTGCTCCAAGAACCCTTGCGAGAGGGGANCTGGAGCTTTTGCCAAGATACTGTCCTGGGACAATCCTCCTCAGATGGCAAAATGGCTCAGCCAGAGTGCAGCCAAGCAGGCCTTTTGCTCCAAGAACCCTTGTGAGAGGGGATCAATGCCTCAGCAAAGAGAGAATGAGCAGCTCTGTTTGACCTTGCCTGGTGATCTGAGAGCAAACCCTGCTTGCTCCTTCCCTCCACCGTGCAGCCATCCCCTGGGCATCGCAGGGAGCGAGGAAGACGCTGAGTTGGTTCTATCTCCTCATCAGCTTGGGCTAATGTCACATTTTGATGGACTCTGGGGCCAGGGTGCCAAAGGCTGTGGCCATGAGCAGTGACTGTCGTGGTCAAGGTGCTCAGTGACAGGGCACGGTGGCTCCAGACAACAGAGAAGGTGGGATGGGGCATGTTAGGGCTGCCCGAGAGTGGGAGACCAGCTTGCAAGGCACAATCCTTAAGGTCCAGGGTGTTGTGCAGATCCGTCTGCTCTGCGTGGGGTGAGTTAAATTCCACAGTCAAACAGCCAAAGGCAAAAGGATAACAGATAAAGGGCAAAAAGTAATGATGTGGCAAAGGCACGGGGCAGCCTGGCTGGCTCACAGCTAAGGGCACCGGTTGGTAAGCACAGAGTGCAACACACATGCAAAAATATCATTGGGTTGATGCAAGGAGATGATTTAAAGTCTTAGAAACCATTGCAGCTAGAAATAACCACATGGAGCAGTGGCCCTGGGGAGTTGTCGTGAGATGTCATCCGTTGGAATGGTAATTCCCTTGGATCAGGCTGAACAAACTTAGCACATTGGAAGCTATTAATGAAATAGGAAGGGATGTGTTCAGCATCCTTCGGGCAGCCTGGGCCAGTCAACCACTGATACTCTGCATTATCCCAGATGTTACAGGCAATGTGTATGTGGCAGAAAGTTTCTGCAGTCTCCTTAAATAAAGGATATAAAATTGAATCCTAAAAATAAATTTCTCTTTAAAGTGAAGTTTTAAAATGAGCTCCCACAGGACTCTGCTATTTATGTGTCAGAGGAATAGATTAAAATAAGAAAAATGTGGGCCTTAAAAATGTTCTTGCTCCCAACTGAAACCCATCAGTCTTGCTATACATCCAAATAAGGCGTCTCCTAAGCATATGCTATGCTTACAAATGCATTTCTAAAGAAAAAAAGTGTATGATTTGAATATATGTCAGAATTTATACAGAAGAATGTTATTTAAAATGAATAAAAATAAATGTATATAATTTGTATCTATGCCACATGGATTTTTGTGTTTGTGTTTTGTTCATTAAAGGTAGTAGAAGACTTGGCATTGATAGCAATCAGAGCTAGACTGAGAGCTAAAGCCTTGAACTTGATCTCCGCCCAGTGAAGACATTTGCTCAAAGAGAATTATTCCCTCATTATCCCCATGTGTGTGAGATGAGAACCATGTCCTAAAAGTGTTTTTTAGCATCAGATATTCGTTAGTACAACTTACGTTGTGTCTCATAATCCATCTCAAAAATGTGCCCTGTGATCTCCTGTGTCTGCTTATTAACCATTCCAGCTTGCAGCTGATTTCATTAATATGTTTGGTAGCTAGACAGTCAGTGGGAATTTCCCCATTACTGTGTGTAATATTCACATAGACATATTTTATCAAAGATGTATGCAAGCATCAAAAATGAAACCCTCAGAGCCACGCTAGAAAGTGGAAAGGGGTATCGTGTTGTATTTTTCTTCGTGACCACAACTGGTCTTTCAAAGGAAATTTATGTTCATCAGATACTCTGAAATCCCTATCTGTAGTATCAGTTGTTTTGAAAGCTCTGGTAACATCTGCGAAAGGGCCCCTGAAAAGGTAACATTTCTTACTCACTTGTCAGGGCTAGGAAATTAACTTGAATTTTTGGCTCAGAAGCAAATTCCAGATGCTAAGGTTCATCCTTCCTGCTCAGTGCTACATGTAGCTCTTTTGGCTCCTATTAAGCAAAGCCCTTAAAGACAGGTAAATCAGCATAAACAAAGTGGGCGCTAAAACTAAGTGTGCTGCAAAAGCAAGGGCCATCCTAATGACATTCCAGGGTGGATTTTTTTGAGACTTGAATTGCACTAGCAGAGCATTTTGATAGTACACACTTCACTTAGCCTTCCACTATGGCTGACTGGTGCAAGGATTTAGCATAATCTCCCCACATGTACTGCTAATTAAGATAAGATTAAACAACACTAATCTGATTACGAGCTGGCAAGTTGTTAACTTCTTCAAAGCAGCATGTTTGCCTCCCCCGGCTGCCCCTCACTGCCCCTTGGTGCTGCTGCAGCTCTTAAAGCACTGGACTGTGTGGTAGGACATGGAAGTTTTCCTTCAGCTCATACATTGGGAGGTGCAGAGAGCAGAGATGCTGCACCAGCCCATAGCATGGAGTAAATAACTTGTACTGCACTTGTGGCTGCCTGATGCTGATTTAATGGCAGGTGTCACATATGTAATATCTTACAGTAACATTAATAATGAAGAGCTGTCCCCCTCTCACTATGTGGGCTGTCACTTACTTTAAGAAGGTCTCTCCTTTGTAAGCATGTGGAGTCCCAAGCTTCTGTCTCAGTCAGCAGCCCCTGGTGCCATGGGGCAAACCCGATCCTGGAAACTTTGCTGCAGCTCAGCAGAAGGTGAAGCCCCTGCAACAAGGACTCGGTCACACACGATGACAAATGGCTCTCAAAGGCCACGGGGAAGCTGCAGGGACTGAGCACCTCTTAGCACCAAATGCAAAGCCTCAACACGAGCAACGAGACAGGAGAAGGGACTAAGATCTTAGCTGTGCTAAGTAGCGCCTGGTGCTTCCTTTCAATTTGGGGCACTACCAGCCGCTCCGTCGTGCACTTGTACACGTAAAACTGAAAGACGGAAGCAGATCCGCGAAGCCCGCAGGGACCGTCCTCGTCTAGTGGCAGCAAACCACAGCCCAACGCCTGCTGCTGCTGATGTGCAGCATTTTATCGGCCTCTTTTGAATAATGATGAGAGCTGAGTTGCAGCTATGAAGAGAGAATGAAGTTAATGGGACAATAGGACAGCTTGGAATAACAAAGCTGTAGAGTTACCTTGGTCCAGGTCGCATGCCAGCCCTTATCAGTGGCCTATTTCTTGGCCAGGTGAGAACTCCCTTGAGGTATCTCAGACAAGGGCTGTGAATGGAATCTGACCCGCTCAGTCCTGAAAGGGAAACTGGATCCAATGCTTAAGCACATGGTCAATCCTGCATGTGAGAGCCACAAGCTGAAAGCATCTACTTATATTATTAATGCCCAGAGTGGTAGAGCAGGGTGGATTTTCCTGCTCTAACGAATCCAATCCCTTTTTGCCCAAGATCGGCTGTACTCTCCAGACCACAAGTACCCGTGTTGGGGCTGTAAGCACTGCAGAAGAGCACTGCAATCCTGCACAGGCTTTCAAAATGGGAATTAAAAGCATGGGGATATGTGTCACGTTTTGAAAGGCAAAGCAAGGCTCGGGTCTGGCATCCCACCTACTCGTTCTGTGCAGCTAGAGCCGACACCACGTCGGGGCACGTTGCCATACGAGAGCGATGACAGAAAGTGCTCTCCATTACATGAAAGGGCAGAGACAGTAGTATCTATTAGGACACATGGAAAAACTGAAGTGATGACAGTATTTAATCTTAGCAGTTTGCAATGTCAGTGTTCTGAAATGTCCAAATGTCAATACTTGCCTTTTCATTTGGAAAAAAAAAAAGGTGGGAGCATTGCAATAGTTGTGGCATCTTCTATTTGTACTAATCACACTCCTTCAGTACATGACAAATTATGACACGGTTGTTGCTGTGATTTTTTCCCTTGGCACCTAAAAATAAGAGAGAACAGAATTTGAAACTAAAACATAGCTATTTTTTCTAAGTCTTTAATATTCATGCAATCTGGGCTATTGTTTTATAGCATTTGTTTACTAATCAGTAGCTCTTCTGCCAATCTCTTGGCACCTTTTTTCTTTTCTTTTTCTTTTTCTTTTTCTTTTTTTTTTTTCTTTTATATATATATCTCCCAGTATTCCTTTTACCTTTTTCTCTTTGCCCTTTAGAAATGTGACTCCATTTTTGCATCAAGGAGCCAGTTTCAACCAGTTTCTCAGAGCATTGATTGGCCTAAGCCTCTAGTAAAGCCATAGCTTTTAAGGGGGTAAAAACACCCCGATTTGCTTCTGCTGAGATGCTGTCTGTATTTTCGCCTTTGATGGGCACTATCTAACTCCACGGGTCGCTATGTTGTGATAACCATCGGTTTTCTGTTCCACTTTCGATGTGAATCTCTGGCCGTCTCCACATGCCTCTTTTTTGGAGCACCTCAAGGCCAGGTGGCCCCGTCACTGTAGCCCCTCACTGCGCAGCTCTGAGAGCCCTCAAAAAGTGACAGTTTCGGGAACATAAAGCCCTGAAATTGTTTTTTTTTTTTTGGTACCGCTGGCACTCGCCGCTCCATCCTCACACAGCGCAGAGCCGGGGCGCGCCGCGGCTGCCCTCAACAAACATGGCAGCTGCTCGTCTCCGCCCGGCCTTGCTCTGAAAAAGAGATGGCGGCGGTGCCGCGGCTTCCCTCACTCAAGATGGCGACCAGCCGTTTATTTTCTCCCCTCCCTTTGCCCTGCTGGCAACTGCCACGATCCTCCGCCCCGCTCTGCCCTTAGCCAGCATGGCGCCCGCCTGCGCGGCCACGGCGGCTGCCCGTAGTAAACATGGCGGCGCCGCCGCGGCTCCCACAGCGCCCGCGCGGCGCGCGCTCCGCCGCGGCGGCTTCAGCGGCTTCACCCTGCGCCGACGTAAAGATGGCGGAAGCGGTTGCGGCCGTTTGAATTCCAAGGGAGCCGCCAAAGCCGCGCACAAAAGAGCCGCGGCCCCGGTCACCGGGCTCGCCATGGACTCGCTGCCGGGCGAGGACCCCACGCTGCCCGTGGCGCTGGAGGGCAGGTAGGCGGAGGGGACGGGAGGAGAGGCTGCGGCCGCGCGGGAGGAGAGAGGCTCCGGCCGCTCTCCTCAGCCATGTCCTCCCTTTCCCCAGCGCCAACCCGCTGCCAGACGACTCCCGAGGGGACCCCCAGCTTGGCCCGGCCGGCGGCGAGGGTAAGAACGAGGGAGCGAGGGGAAGGACGGGGCGCGAGGGGAAGGACGCGGGCCAGGGTTAGGACGGGGCAGGCGCGCTGGGGTCAGTGAGGCGCGGAGAGCGATAGGGGCGCCCACAACCCGGGCAGAAACTTCCCCGGGGGAGGCTCCCTCTTTCTTTCTGTAAGAAACTCCTTCTCGTCGCTCACTTTCCTGGTGTTATGTCGTAAAACACCGAGTGCTGTAGCCGTGGTCTTGCAAGCGAAAAGCTCTGTGGGCAGAAAGAGCCGAGCGCCTCGTCCCACCTGGGGACACGTCAGGGGCATCAGTGCTCGGGGTGGGAGGACCAGGGCTGTGGCTGCTCCAGTGCCTCTTGCTGAGGAGAAGAGAGGCAGAAAGTGTCCAAATGAGGGGGGTTTCTCTAAGTTCAGTCTTTGTAAGACTGTAAAATGCCAAAAGCTGCTGCATTCAGTGTTGTGCAGTATGTGCCTGTGGTCCTTATGCCTGTAACTCATGAGCTGCAACTTTTGTGGCTTATGTGCTGAAATATCCAAGTGACCCAGTATGGCATTTTGTTTTTCTTTTATTTCCATATGCTGCCTAATCCAAATTAAATTGCATGTTGTGTATCATTAGGCTTTCCAGCTAAGGCAACTTAGCTATGAGGACTTCATTATTTTCTGGCCAAGAGGCCTAAGCTAGTGCCTGTTACCCGAACTTTTTGCTGCTTCTTTCAGTAGGAAGAGTCCCCATCTAATTTACTGCTTTCTCTTAAAAGGGAGTGTAATTCAGTGTTTTTTCCTTTCTAATATAATGACCATATAATTAAGTTCATCTTCAAGTCTATGAGAAGATAACTTGAAGTGGTTATTTTAAAGTAAAATGTTTGAATGGTATTTTTCAGAAAGTTGATATTAATCTGGTTAACTGCCCTGCATTCTATATATTCCTAATTCTGAGATGTAGGTCTTGGGTCTCTTTGTACTTCAGCACTTATCTAGCAAATCACTTCGCAGACTTCTGTGTCTAAAAGGAGCTGGTAGAAATGAGGGGGCCGATTTAGATGAGTTTCTGTAGAAGAGCTGTTTGTTCATGAATAGAAGCAAATAAAAAACATACCAAGATCACAACATAGTGGGACTCTATTCTGCACGTGTTAGAGTGCTGTCTTGTGAGATTAATTAGAGCTTAATTGAACTTAGAAGATTTAAAAACCACTTGAGGGCATTCTTTGGTGCATTTTAAAGACTGATTTACATGGCCACATAGCAGTTTTGAAAGTACTTTAAAGGAAATACTTCTTCTTTAGGTCTGTCTGAGACTTTAACTTCTTTATATTTTAGGATGCGAATACAAGATGTTTAGGCAGTCTGGTTGTTCTAAGTTGACTCTCAGAGACTTTGGGTGGGAATAGTTATATACTCCTATTAGATGTAGCCATTAAAAATATGTATACAAAGAGAAGAAGTTTTTGTACGTGTATATTCAGAAGAGATTGTGTTTTATGAGTACAGATACTGGTGACTTCTGCTCATGGTTTCTCTGAGGCTAAGTTGGAGGCCTGTTCTGCGACTGCTAAGATATTAATTGATTTAAACTGCTTTCTGGTAGTTTATTGAGACTTCATTCTAAAATAGGAGTCCTTTGGAGTTGCTTCTTTCTAAAAGCTGAACCATATATAGCTTTATTTCAGCGTAGTTCATAGTTTAAAAGAGTGATGTTGGAATATGGGAGTTTACTTGATAAAGTTATTGTGATTAGAGAGACAACTAGATACTAAGTAGTATCCCTGATCCACAAAGCAAAAAAGGAACAATAATTCCAACCTCCCTTCCCCCAAAGTGTTGAATTTTTATTGTGTTTAAATTAAAACAAGCCTTTGCTACTTCCAAATTGAACCTCAGCTTAGATTCCTGTGTCTAAATTTATTCTGTCTTCTCAAATGCCTAGTGTTACCAGATGTGGCAGAAGATACAGTCTCACCAACTAGAGCTCGGACCATGAAGGACTATGAAAATGTGAGTAGATGTCTAATGTAAGATTCCATGACAGAATCACAACAAGGACATGGCTAATGTGCTGACTGAAGTGCTGACTTTCTGGTCCAGATCTTTGGTTTGTTTCGGTAAGCACAGATCTGTAGAAATGAAGGCATGATCACTTGTGTGTGAATCTT
>VWPW01026045.1:0-71712 GCA_013389825.1 Crypturellus undulatus | reverse complement strand
TCCCCCCCCCCCCCCCTCTCTTTCTCTCTTGTTTTTTTTTTTTTTTTACCCCCCCCCCCCCCCCCCTTCCTCCCTTACTACAGATACAGAAATGTGAAAGGAATTAAGACTGAGCTTTTAAATGCAGAAGTTGAGAGGACTGTCATTAAAATTTCTCTGCAGTGTTAACTTATTCCTTTTTTTATGTGTTGTCTTTTATTAAGCTGTAACTCTTTAACTGTAGCTTGCCTGAGTTAACTTTGCTTTGAGAAACTGAATGTCAGAGACCACATTTGTTTTACTCCTTGATTTAATAGTATGTTTCGTTTGCACTTTGAAAATAATACCCTTAAGCTCTCTGGTTTAATTCTGTTATCCCTGAAATATATGGAAATAGAATTAAGGTAATGCTGTATTGTTATGAGACTATTTTTCCTTTTAACTGAGAAATGTATTCAAGGTGTGAAGTTGAGCTCGTGTGCCTTCGGAGTATGATTTGAAATGATCATTGCCAGCTTAAGAATAAAGCTCTGTGTGTTGTTCTCATCAGTTGTGCAAAGTCATGCTGAATCCAGCAGGACACAGCAGTAAAGACTACAGAATCTAGCCCTTGGGGGGTCAATATTGCAACCTTCTCTCACTTCAGACAACTTTCATTTTAAGATTTAATCCAAATAAGGGCTTGGGTTTTGAGCACCATCCTGCACTGTACTCTAACTTGTTTCAAAGTTGCATTAACTTAATGTTTACATCCCTTTGCTTATTTCAAAGAGCTGTTGCAGTTTAAGTTAGTGTGGTACTGTTTTAAACAATTACAAGTTCTGCACACCAAGTTTAGAGCTACTTCTCTTGATCATGCCATCAGAATTGTAGGGGAACAGTGATGAAATAATGAATTAAATATATGCATTGCTACAGCTTCTAAAGACAGGCTTTGTCAGCATGTGAGAACAGGCTGCAGGTTTGTGCAGACCTGTTAGCTACTTGGTTGGTCTTGTGTAAATAATGAGGCTTCTTGCTGAGCAAAGCTTCTTTAAGCTCAGGAATTGTCCACACATGCATGCTGAGTACAATTACAGAAAATAGTTTTCCTTGATTTGTACATGCTAAGTACTTTAAAACTTGTATTGGTAAAAATTTTTGCAAATGGTGCCATGCTGCTGTTCTAGGAAAGCTTACATAAATATTTTATTAGCAACTCTGTAACATATTAGATTTCCTTCTGCTGAAGGCATTTGGCAGGAGATGCTAGTTTTATCGGAATGAAAGTTTTACACTTAAATCTCTAAAGCTTTAGAAGGAGACTTTAATAAAATCATTAACTATGTTGCTGCTTCTGTTTGGAAAGTTAAAAATTTTATGTTTTGAAGGACAGATATACAAATAAGTCTTTTCCCCAAGAACTGCATCATAAAATATGGGATGGAGTAAAAGTTTTATTAGTGTTGGATCAAGTTAAGCTTCCTCTCTTGTGCCTTTTTCTACTAAAGGTTTGGTCAGTAGCCAAGAAAATGCTTCTATTTCAAGGTATTTTATATTGTTCAAGTTGTATCCTTTAGAAAGAAGATCTACTTAGTATTGCAAACCAAGAGGTTTAAACTCTTGGATTCTTTGTGCCTAATCTGATACTATTAGAATGTTCTTTCTTGGAGTGCTAAAGAGCATTGTCTATACAAGAGCCTACTGACAAGCTGAACTAAGCAGTTAATCTCACAATTAACACGTGTGCACATTAAGTATATAATGATTTAAAAATAGGTATGCTTATATTTCAAGTGCGCATCTGCGTTGTTGGAAAAATGGAAAATGGAATGAAAAATGGAGATGGATTGATAGTATGTTATGTCTGAGGGGACAGAATAATAGTTCTGTGTGTATGTGCTGACACTGGAGCAGAAGGCAAAACCTGTTCAAGGGCTTGGAATATTTGCAGTTCCTTGGACGACAGTGTCTTCAAGGGAAAATGCTCCCTTTTGGCCTTAGGTTTATGTGATGTTGTTATTAAGTTGGTTGAATTTTAATCTTTGTCTCACACCAATCAAAGACCAATCGAACCCAAATATGACAGCAGCTTCCCATGTTATTTTACTTGGCTTGAGGGGAAAAAAGGTTATAGCTTATTTTCTTCTTATTTTACAGCAAATCACTGATCTGAAAAAAGAGAACTTCAATCTGAAACTTCGTATATATTTTCTGGAGGAGCGCATGCAGCAGAAGTTTGATGGCCCCACTGAAGAAATCTACAGAATTGTATGCATTTAAATAGTTTAATAGAACACTGAACTTTCACATAGAACAAACTCTTATCTGTTTTACTCAACTTTTATTGGAGTATCTTTTGAAATTGAAAATTCTAGGTTAATTTTATTTTATTCAACCTAATTATTTTCAGTAATAAGGGAATTAAAATAACCTGTTTCTCAGTAGAGAAGCAATTAGTGCCTGTAGTTATGGGGTAGGCTAAGAGATGTTATGTGGTTGTGGATCTTTTGAGTTTTGCTACTGAAATCATATGGAAATCATGTGAAATCGGAGAATGAAGAGTAGAAGATGCAGTGGGCTCCCTTCTGAGCTGGGTATGTAGTCCTTCTGCTTACTGCTCTCGGGGAGCTCAGTTCAGTCCTCTGTTCTTTCCTTCTTTTCAGATTTCACTGAAGCTACTTGGAGGTTGCCTGGCTATTCCAGCACTTGTGTTAGCAGCTTGTCCTCTGAGTGTTCACTGAAGGAATCCCCTTCATTCTAGCTGTTCTTGAAAGCTGTTTCACCATTTTTATGGCTGTTGATTAAAGCAGTAGATCTTTCAGTCCTGTGGAGCTGGCATTGTTCTGATTGATGCATATATATACATATATATATATATACAACTGTCTTAGGGTTGTATCTAGCTGTTGCTTTTACTGTTCTGAACTGAAAGAATGCAGGTTCCTGTAAGATTCGGGAAGCTATTACTTTTACATATCAGGTTTTAGAAGCAACTGGTGTTTTTTTTAAGTAGGAAGAAGGATTTGAGTCTTGTGTTTTTGTTACTTCAGAGTTACAGGTAATGAGAAACATTTCTTAAGTCTTTTGGTAGCCTCTGCATCCTTGCTAATCCATTAGTATGTTATATTAGTAACAGGTGCAGCACTGTATGTTTCTCCAGTTTTCCGTATTAGGAGGAAAACTTAATTCTCTTTCTGATAGCTGCAGTAGTAAAGTACATAGATCGATGCTCAGTTACGTCATGGATTCAACTAAATATTCCTCACTGGCCTCCTGTCTTGGTCCTCCATGCTGTGATCTTCTAATTTCTAATATATTAGAAAAGTTGTTTGTGAACTTGTGGACCAAATACTTCTCTGTGCAATGTGTGCCAAATATGAGTAGATTTTCCAGACTATAACTAAAGTACTTTAAAACTTAAATTGTGGTAACTTTTTGCTTGTTTGCTTGTTTTTTGTTTTGTTTCAAGCTTAAAAGAAAGAGAAATCTTCTAACTCAAAGAGGAGAATCAAGCACATTGCTTCCTAATTGTGTGTGCTAGTATATTTGGGGATTTGTATTGCTTGAATACAATGGTCTGCAAAGTTTTTTTTTTAAAATTCTTGATAGTCCTGAACCTTCCAAGATACTTTCTTTAAAAGCTAAAAATCACTTTAATCCTTCTGCTCCCTGTGCCACCCTCCCCAAAGGAAAAGGTAGCCTATATGTTGCCTTAACTCTATAGTATGGTGACCTCTGAATTGTTTTCAGGTGCTTATATTCTTGTATTTTAGAATATCGAGCTGAAAGTTGAGATAGAAAGTCTGAAGCGTGACCTGCAGGAGAGAGAGAAACTGCTCATCAAAGCCTCGTAAGTACCAGTACGTTGGTAAGTGTCAGATATTGTGGTCTCTTGAGACTTCCAAGATCTTTTAAGTTAGTATGGGTATGGTGGTTTTTTTTTTTTTTTTTTAATATCCCCTTTGGGGTTTTAAGATTGAGAGTCCCAAGTAATATTTTGATGAGTTTCTCTAGAAGTTGCTTCATTTGGTTGACACTTAGTCTCAATAAGGAGGAGATAATGATGACACATGATGTTAAGGACACAATGATGGACACAATGATGTTAATGCACTAACACCAGCTGGTGTTACTCTATTATGATAGACTTCATTACCTGGTGTTTTTCAGGTAAATCAGTGTAGCTGTATAGTTGGCACTGGATCCTGAGAACCAGATTAATTTTTTTGGTGTCTCAAGTTAGCTGCCCATATATTGACATACTTTGTAGGCATCCTTCCACTACTGAAGTTCATCATAGAAAGCAAAATTAAGGAGAAGATTACAATATTTTTTTTTGTAACCAAACACAAGGAATTAACACTAACAAGGAAGATGTAGCTGAAGAGATTTTAGGAGTTTCAAGTTGTCAGTTTATTTCAGTGCCACTGTCTGTAGAAAATCCAGCTTTGCCAAAGGCTTGATATTGTATGTTGAGGCTTTAAAAATATGAAGGAAATGTTGCAATTATTTATTTTTCATTATGTGTAAAAAATGCTTGCTTATCTGCTGTGACAAGACTTATGTATGGAACTCTCATTGCTAGATGTCAAGTCTAGGCTATATCCCAACAACTGCTCTATAACCTGTAGGTTTTTGTATTTAATCCTGTAGTGACATGCAGGTAGAGATAAATTGGAAGCTGTTTGCTTGTGTGCAATCTTCCAGGCTTTTACACTTTAAATGTTTTCCACTCTGATATGTAAAAGTGCTTTTTGCACAAGCATAAAAAATGTTTTATCATTATCTTTTCTCCTGAGTGGGAACATGTGAGAGTAAACAGCAGTATCTTTCCAATAATGTTTTCTTTTTTAAAAATGGTGAATTTCTATTTATTTTATGGTCTTTCAGTAAGGCAGTTGAAAGTCTGGCCCAGGGCGGTGATGCTGAAAT
Source organism: Crypturellus undulatus (assembly GCA_013389825.1). Lineage (NCBI taxonomy): Eukaryota > Metazoa > Chordata > Aves > Tinamiformes > Tinamidae > Crypturellus > Crypturellus undulatus. Next base: position 66,819 of record VWPW01026045.1, on the reverse strand, counting down.
ACAGCGTGTGAAAGAGGAGGCACAAAGGAAGGTACAAGAAGTAGAAGAAGTCCTGACCAGCAGAATAAACCTTCTGGAAGAGGCAAGTGTCTAAAAAGAAAGAGAAATTAGAAAGAATTTTTTACTTTGTGGTGATTTGGGCACACGCAGCACAAATCCTTGAGCTCTGAATTCTGATCATGAGGCTGTGTTTCTAGAACTATGATATATTTTGAGAGGGAAAGGGTCTTGCTTCTGAGGAGGTCTTATCTTCCAAAGCAGCTGAAGACACTAACGTAGATGCTCCTGCTATTTCAGAGGGTGTTTTCTGGAATTCCATGTTGCCTGTGGTTAAGATTGAGAACAATGTGAGGAAATTCCCTTTTGGTTTTAGAAAATATGTGATAAGTTTTGTGATCACTTTATCCTTATGTGTGTTTTGATTACAGAATCTTAAAGCTGCCCAAGAGGAGGTGGAAAAAGCCAGTGCAAGGGCAGCAAAGGAGCAAGTTCTGAGAATGGCAGCTGAGGAGCAACTTGCTTCACTGACAAATACACAGCCAAAGGATATAAATGAAATTACAGGAGTTGAGAAGGACAGGTCAGAACTTTTCCTGGCAATGCTTTTAACCAGTGGAAACTATTTAATGTTCAAAAAGTTCTCAAAGTTGATGTTGATACTGAGTTTAAGGGTTTGATCCTAATCTTATGAGTGAATATTACTGGGTATCTGATCCAATCAACTATTAAATAAACACAGCAACCAGTTTACAAGCTGTGTGCTAGCAGAATCATCTTTCATTGTGGTCTGAAAAAGTAAAAATCTGCATACATGTGACATGAGTATGTGCCACTTCAAACATTTTTGTTTTTAATCTGACTTCTAGCTGCTTTTTGAGCTATTGCTGAGTAGAAATTACAGGTTTTACATTCACTGCTTTCATAGGATTCACATACTATACTCTAGCAGCATAAAAATTATGAAATTGTTCTGTTTTTGATATTGTATCTTAAGGAACAACCTCTTCTCAGGTCAGCTTTCTCCCTTCTACTTTACCTTTTTCTGTTTTCCTCTTTCTATTAAACTCTGTGTACATGATGGCAGTTGCTCTTCTGCTTGACTTGAACTTGGGGCGCATGCATCGTAAAACCTGTCCTTTTCAGAGATGCTGCAGTCCCAGCTCTGTAGCTTGTGTGAAAATAGTGCTTAAAGAAGTGTGGAAAGAAGTTATTGGTACTGGATGACTCGAGTGAAGGCTGTGTGGAGCTCAAGCACATATCTGTCCTCTATATTTTGTGCTCCAATGCTTGCAGGACTGTCTGTAATTAGATTCAGATAGATCACTCTAAGGATTTTTAGGACTAGAACCTGACAGTGGTCATAGAAAAAGAGAATACTTGATTGCTTGAAGTGAACAGTATCAGTGTGCTCTAAACATCTGAACTTGTTTGGGAATAGCGAATTTAGAATTTGCATTGTCATTAAGGACACTTTCGCCATCTAAGCTACAAAATACCAGGAGAATTGCAGCTGGCATCTAATGCTAAAAATTTTTAAGTCCATTGGGGCTGTCAGAAAACTTGGTCATTGCTTGGCCATACTCATCTGCCATCTCTTGCCAGACAAAAACTGCAACGCTCAAGTGCGTGTGGTTTTATTTTATATGTATGAGAAACTGGAAGGCTACTTTTGTTTACAAATAGAAGTGAAATTAAGTGTGAGAGGGATACTAACGGCACATGAAGTTTAGTGTTGTATGTGCTAGGAAGTGGAATGTATTGCTAAGCATCACTATTTTTAGTTATAGTCTGTGTTATATAGCATGAAAAAAAAAACCCACTCTTAAGTGTTTACTTCTGAAATGGTACTGCAGGAGAACAAAAATGAACACCTAGCAGATAGCTTGGTTGCTTGTTACTTGAAGTTATGATGACTCTTTCTGTCCCTTTTGGAAGGAGAAGGGTATTTCTTTGAATGTACTCCCCAAAATAAGTTTTGTCTGGATTCTTGGCCTGGGAAAAATGGATGTAGGATTTACTGCAATGACTGCAGGGTAGTAGTAGTAGTAGATGATGTAAGATTAATATGAAAAAATCTTATGACTTTTAGACTTATAGAGCAACTGAATCTGACTTTGAAAAATAAAGAAGCTATAATTCAACACCTCGAGGAGGAAAAGTCTCAGAACGGATCTTATGATGGGAACTTACCAGCAGAAAAAATCAGAGAACTTACCATTGCTTTGAGACGTGAAAAAGATAGTGAGATAGAGGTGAGATAACGGACTGAACAGTTTTACATTATAAATTTCATGTGGCCTGGATTTTAAAGGTATTTTCCATGACAGTATGTAAGTGACTTAAGGCATTTTTTAAATACCTTTCTCCATGGCTCTCTTTACCATCCTATTAACATGTATTGGTTATTTTGTGGTTTGGCTGCTAATATTCATTTTATTGAATGTCTATGTTTATCATTTTTCATTGACAAGTCATATTCTACATTGCATTTACACTCCTATTTTATAGATACTTAGTGATGTATATGTAAAAAAATGCTATATGTTAATAGATTGTTTAAAGTGTCTTAACTTCTGTAGGGATAAGAGTGTAACTTGAGAGTTGAGTTTAAAAAAAAAAAAATTCCCACTATTATGGTCTGGAGAAAAGTTTTGGTAAGAGAAGGAGACAAGACAAATTCTCAAGGAATGAAGTCAAGGAAAATAACTCTTGTAGCCTACAGAAGGTGCTGCCTAAGAGTCAGCTTTTCATTTTACTTGTCTATTGTTCTCTTTACTCCTTAATGAGGTACCTTTGTGCTTAGAGTGACTTTACTTGTTAACAACTTTTTTTTCTTTTTTCCCCTTCCCCTTTAGACAATCAGAATGGAGCTTAAAAATGAGAGAAATTCCTTTGAGAAAAAAATTCGGGTAAGTTCTGGTCTTGCTTTTTTCCCTTGCGTACTTAGAACACATGATGGGATCTCTTCTATTATCCATTCACAGATACAGAGAGACCTTGGCTCAAAAAAGAGCAAAGGTCTTGAGTAAATTCTTTGTTACATGATGAGAAAGCTCGCTTTATTTTGGAAAAAAAAAATCAGTGAAGTTGATGGACTTTGATATAAAATATTTAAGCTGTTTCATGGCTGATAGTCATAGTCAGAACATGAAGTTAGGCTTTTTTTTTTTTTTTTTTACTATATTCCAGGCACATCTTTAAGAAGATGACTCACATTTTGAAACTATTTTATATTAATAATTTGAGTAAAAAGATATAAGAACTGTGAGGCAGAATGCTTATTAATGTGTAGTTACACTATCTCTTAGTAGGAAGTTAATGCAACTTTCACATAATCTAATTTAGTCTCTTCAAGAAGAGCTACGAGAGAAAGAAAATGAGCTTGCTGTTGAAAAGAAAAATGGTTTGAAAAGGGATAAAACCATTCAAGGGCTAACGGTTGCATTGAAAGGAAAAGAAAAAGAGGTATGATAAATATGAACTTTGCAGGACTATCACTGGGGCTGCATGTTAGGGCTGATCTCTCTAACCTTAAGGAAGCTTCTAATAGGTCCTGAATTGCTACTCTCATACAGCTGTAAGCAGTTCTTTGGAAAGCTGTCACATTTGTTATCTAGAGTTTTGAGTTGGTTTGTGGGGGAGGAAAAAGATGCTGAACGGATGCTTTCTCCCTTAAGAACTTGGAGAATGCCTTCAGTTGAACATTTTCACCAACTCTGAACGTGACTTAAGGTATGAGATGTATTCTGTGTTGCTGAATAAGTGGAGCTGGCATATAAAATGAGCTCCAGTAGAAGAGGTCAGCTTCAAATGAAACAGAGGTTTTAGTGGAATAGTGGGAAATACTAGTTCTTTTGAGTATGTAGAATTAAGTTCCTTATACTAGGCTTAGTAAAATGTATTTTGTGTTTTTATTTAAAGTATGTTTTGTGTAGTTGGATGAAAGGGTAATAAGACATGATAGCTATTACAAAATCATCATCCCTTGGAAATAACTTTTTCTACATAGGATTCATTTTACTTTATTTAAAGAATGAAGAACTTAATTCTGAGATTGAGGATTTAAATCTTTCCTTGGTCAAGGCAAGGGAGGCAACTCACAAAGCACACATCCAAAAATTCAAGGTAAGAAGCATATAATTAAATATGGTTTTCCCCTTTCTCCCCATCTCCTTAGTCCTATGCAGGAGGCATTGTTTCACATCATTGAAAGTGAAGGAATGAAAGGTTTTTTTAATACGTTTAAAGCATTTAATTTTTCTTACAAAATGAATTGCCTACAATAATTCTGTTTAAATGATGTATATTTCTGCAGTTTCAATTTTTCTCCTGTAGCTTTTGAGATTTAAGGGAGAAATGTATAAATGCAAGTTAAGAGGAAGAATGTCAAAGATGCTGAAATAGTTGTTGAATTGAGGCTTTATTAGCCTGAGTGTGCTTTCCTTTACATAAAAGAGGGAACAGCAGCCATGTCCCTTTGCAGCTTCATACGAAGGAAGTCCTGCTTATTGAAGTGTTACTCAGTCATTATAACTTTCATTTTTATGCAAGTTTGATTATTTTGGAAATTGTTACATTAAAAATTCTGCAACTAATCCCTCCTATCCGTAGAAACTATTGCATTTTGGATAACGCAGCAGACATTTTTTCCTCTTTACTCTGCTAATTAGCTTCAACTTTGAATGAAGATGGTTCTCTTTATGCAAGTAGATCAAGCTAACCACTTCTGCCATCTATGTTGTAAACATTGAGACGAGAACAGATGGGCGTACAGAGACGTAGCCTGCACTTTATTCTACATGAAATACGATTAGACTTGGTAGCTACTTGAGCTAGTCCGGATTCAAACTGATCTAAAAGACCTTATATATTAACACTGGTTCACATATCTCAGAAAATGGTCTCTCACTTTCACTACTGGTTCCTTTGCAGGCCAACCTTTATATAGCTCTTAGTTACCTAAAACTCTTATCTTACCCAGGAAGTCACTGCAGGCTTTTTGTTACACTGGAAAGTCTCTCAGCTGGCCAATCTAGAATTTCTGGGGTCATTTGGGTAACTGTCATTTCACTGTATTTTTTGCACCTTGAGTACTGAAGAGTGAATCAGGGTGGTGGGGTGGGGAAAGCAGAAAGAAGTAAAGATTTCCATGTCGTATGAAGTATCTCTGTAGAGCTTGGTGCTGCTTTATGTTTTAGGGTGCTGAGGATTATCAAGCTCTCTTGATGGAAAAAGAAACTCTGCTAGCAGAGCTGCGTTCAGAAAACCTCATGAAGGATACTGAAAACCGTAAGCTGCAGAGGAGGATTAAAAGGACGGACCAAGAGCTAAGTGACTTGAACTTGGAAAGAGAGAAGATGGAAAGGGAGCTGGATGAAGCACAACTACAGAAGAGTAGAAGTGACAAAACCATTAATGTTATTATCATTTTTTCTTTTATTTCATAAAGTTAAAAGATAATTGATTCTATTTCTAATATGCCCTCTAAAAATTATCATCTTTAAACTTATTTGAATGCCTTTTGGAAAGGTAAATACATTTGTCTAGAGTCAGTGTACAAAAGACTGGCCAAGGAGATTGAAGAAAACTTGTGCAGGTGGTCTGCACACACAAACAACTTGAAAGTAAATCTCATTTTGGTAATCCTTTAGTTAAATCCCAGATAAAATCATTAGTCTATGTAAGTGGTAAATGGTAAACATTGGTTTCAGTTTTCCTAACAGGATTTAACATGCATGCTGATGTATATTTTATAGTTTATCTGTCAAGTTACATGTCTGTAAATTGCCTTAAATTGCACTATGCTAATTTAACTTTTTTACTTTTCAGTTCTAATGGAGCACAAGAATGAGGAGTTGTTTGTTACAATCCTAAGCCAAACCTCTGCTTGCTTTTTGCTATCATTGATTGATCACTGCGAAGACTGTATACTTAGTAACAATTTCTGCTTGTAAAATTTCAAAAACACAGGATTAGTTGATCCAGACTTACCAAAAAAGATTTGCTGTATCTTTCCCTTAATTTGCTTGCTTCATGTTCTGTTTAGGGTTTTTCATCTTGCCCTAGATACCTAGACAAGCACATTTGCTTCCAGCAAGCACAGCTCATTCAACAAAATCAAAGATCCGGTTTCGTCTTTTATTTTTCTCAAAAAAGACTACACCTCCTGCTGAGCACTTGGCATAAAACACGCTTCTCACTTGTGTGTCTTGTCATGTGTGTGTCTTTCTTTCCCCTCATACCTTAAATTTTCTCAAAACTGCTTGTGTTAGGGTAGAGCGTACACTTTTGCAAAACAGCATCTGTGGAAAGAGTGGACTCCTGTCTGCTTGCAAAGGCTGCCATTCTTAGCTAGGGATTAATCAGAAGTTATATTAAATAACTTAAAAGATTAAATGAGCTTGTATCCCTTCAGTAAATGTTTTGCCCCAATTAAAAAAGAGCCTCAGTAAAGCAACAATGCATGTAACGTCTTTTAAGAAGTTTGCAATATCAGTTCAATCCACTAGAGGGTTCTCTTTAGCTGCAGACAAGTCAGTCTTTCCCCAGCTGCTGTTTCCCCCGCCCTTTCCCTTTTTTTACAGTTATTTAACTAACAGTTCTGGCTGATTGTCAACGGTGGTTAGGCTGCTGTCACAAAATCTTAGCTCTGCTTTGAAATTTCTGCTGGGTGTTGAGGTTAAGGGGAGAAAGAACAGATAGCTCCTGTCAGTAAAACAGCTACAAAGAACATATTTTATTGATTTAAAGTATTTTTATCTTTAGCTGTCTTCTCTATTCAGTGCTTTTTTCCCCTTTCAGGGGAGCTAGAATATACATGTGTATAGGAAAAGCAGTGGAAAAGTAGGTTTGAGTAGGGCTTTGCCAAGGGATTCAAAGTTGCTTGCATTACAGAAGACTATTTGACTCCATTATGTCCAAGTTTTTCAAGTAAATGACTAGTTCCTTGGGGAAAAGCATTCCTGCCAAAAGATGAGCAGTCTTATAGAAATTATATCCCTAACCTATTTCCTACTCCTTGCAGAACAGCTGCTTCAATTTCAGAGTAGCAAGTACATTTTGATATAGCAACACTTGCCTGTAAAATTTTGCCCATTAAGTAGTAGATGTGTGGGAGTAAAAAATATGCTATGATATTTTGCTCTTTGACAAATAGAAAACCTCTTCGGTGATTTGATGCAAGCCCTTTATGAGACAGCCATCAAAACTCTGCTCTATTTATATTTTGAGGCACTTTAACAGTGTACTACTTTTTTTAGAATAAAGCTGGCAACTGTACCTGATCTTCAGTTATTCCTGTTTTTAATGAACATGTTTTGGGTGCCTTCTTTCACTTAGAAGGACATTTTTAATGACATCTTGTAGAAGATAATTTTGTCCTCAATTTTTTTTTTATATGCCTATTTGAAAACAAACTTGAAGACCCAACAAAAGCACCTCTGTTCCTTGAAGCTGCCCTCTCTGAAGCAGGATTGGGCACTACAGTCCTGTGCTGGATGAACACTGAACTCAGTTACTTAAGACTGTTGCAGGGGAGCTGTTTATCCAAATCACTAATTGTGCTTAAATGTTAATAATCTCCTGTACAATGGAAATAGATGTTCTCAGTGTGGTACCCCTGCTCAGGGAGGGGTGGGTACGCTGCCTTTTTTCTTTTCTGACAGCTTAAAAAGCAAAAACTGTCCTGATAGCTGCTGTTAAACTACAGCTCAGCCTCATTTTAAGCTCTGGATGGTTTTGTACTTTGAAACAGCAGACTCCACACTTAAATTTTTACATACAGCTGATGAGGAATAAGCATCCTTAATGCTGCTTGCATCCCCCGTACTTCTCTGTCAACAGGAGAGATTTCTTAAGTGAGAAACTTGAGATGGAGGAGTTTGTTCAAATTCAGTTGATTGCATAGTTTTAGTGACTATTGTCTATCAAGGCCTAAATGTTGATAATTAAAGTGTACTTACTAGGTATTCATATTTGATCAGTTCATTGGGGAAATGCAGGAAAACTCATTAGGCAGAATTTCTTCCTACTCGTAGTTTAGCTTGAGAGGGAGGTTTTTGGAATTTCACGCCTTAATTATTCATCAACCAGTTTTCCATCTGACAAGGAGGGGGAGGCATCTGCTCCAGTCTTCTCCATTATAGTGCTTCACATTCATTTTTCTTAGTTCAACTATCATTAATCATAGGGAAGCCTCTTGGGAGAAAGGTTGGCAGAAAGAATTGCCAAGTTTATGCTCCGAGAACTGTAGGTACTATATTATGCTTGCAACTCAATGTATAGAAAGCAATAGTTTTTCTCCCAGATAATTTGAGCGGTCAATGAGTTCAAGCAACCTGCTATAGTGATGGATAGTTTTGCGTGTTACAGAAATCTGGCTCATGCAAAGAAAATAATTATTGGCTTCAACACAAGCTTGTTCTGGCAAGGATTTAGGGAACTCTGGGGGCAGAAGTAGTAGAAGCAAAGCGTCTGCAAAATGCAACTTTCTCGTAGGCTCTCTGATATTCGTATCTGAATTCATATGCTTTGTCAGTGCAGTTCCTCTAAACCTGACATAATGTCTGGGCTGCTTAAAGGCAGGAGCCTGGTCTCTGTACTTGACAGGTGCTGAACACTGAGAAATACTATTATTTTACATCCCAACCTGTTCTAAGAATAGGTAATGGGCTGCAGTCCTGTTGCTGCAGCGACCTCTTTTCTAGCTGTGTATGCCTGTATCTTTGCTTCTGGAGGCAGTTTATGGCTTTCGCGGGAAGAAGTCAGAGTTTTGGTCACTTGAAGTTGTAGGACTTCAAGGAGTCTTTTAAGGTGTAGTTACCTACTAATAGGTAGCAGATTCACTGAAAGCCTCTCATCAAATTATCAAAGGATAATATAAAAATAAAAAGCATGGTGAGAATCATGACACAGCTGTTGGTCTTCCAGTTCAAGTGCTGCAGAGGATGAGACTTGATGTGACCCTCTAACTTGATGCCAGGAGCCTTTGCAGTTATCAGATCTTATGTCATCTCCTGAGAGACTTACTTTTCACTGAATTCTGTGTTTATAGTTAGTAATTGTGTAGAGCTAGAAATACATCTGAGACTTTGTGTATATGAACAAAACTTGGGACTGATTTTACAATTTTTCAATTTTCTTTGGCAAGCAAATACCCTTATTGATTATGGACAAAACCCCCAAAACCTTTATTAATTGCAGAACTGAAGGTCCAGGTTTATTTGTTATTTGAATAACATTTGATGATGTTTTGGGAACAGTCATTGTTTTTTTAGCTGGATCCTGATAATGAATCTGAAATTAAGAAAATTAAAAGGCAGTATAAATATCAATTTCTTATTTAAGATATGAAACAAACAGAACTAAAGCAATGAATAGGAAAATATTGTTAGAATTTGATGTGAACCTGCATGAAGCAATGTAATTAAGTCAAGAAAAGGACATAAAGCAGTTTCTAAAAAGACTGCAATTAAAGTGTCACTAATACTATTTCCTTGTACTTTGAATAGCAAACAGCTCTCGCGTTTTGAATCCCAGTGGAGGTAATTGTGGTGTTTATAGATGACTAGCATAAGCACAAACTATTTAAAAGGCTTACCATACTTCGCAAATGGGCCCTTTTGGAAATAAAATGAAAACAAGTGTATTTTAAGATGTAGGCTCTGTTAGATTTTTTGGGTCTGAAGAGAAGTTTAATTAGAACAACGTCTCCTGTATGTTTTAGTTTAACTTTGGACAACAGTTCTTTTGCTCTGGATTTCTGCTTTTTTTGCGTGATCCTTGCAGCAAATATTCCAGATCTTCTTGAAAAGTAGAATTTTATCAAATGAAATTACCGTATATGCGAGCTCTGCCTCCTTCAATTTGTTGTGTTGAAATTTCCAGCAATTCAGGAGGAAAAGGGCAAGTTTGTACTGACACAAGGGGTGATGGTGGTACAGAAGCTGAAAAGGTAGAGCGCTCACAAACTGCAGTTACTTTCTTTTTTTTTTTCTACTGCTCTCTGCTTTGGCACTTTTCTNTTTTTTTTTTTTTTTCCTACTGCTCTCTGCTTTGGCACTTTTTTACTCTGCAACCAGAGTTTGTCTATTAATATATACTAACATTTCCTTGGGTACGTCTGTTTGTTTAATGATTGTCCCAGTTAGTAGCAAAATGTAAGGAATAGGAATTATTTAATATTACTGCTTGGAGCCACGGCTTTCTCAGTTATTTGGCCTCTCAAACCCCACAGATAGGTGCATTTCCAGAGGAAGGACGTGCAGGTGAAACAGGACAGGGTCTGTAAGAATATGTGGAAGAAGAATGATTCTGGTTCATGTGAAGTGCATGACTTGCAAAATAGGAAGCAACTGCTTTTTAGCTTGCAACAGTCATAGTTGATTCCTACAAACAATTAGGGTCATTAGGGGTGGTGAACTGGGGCATAGATATGATGCAGCTAGTCTTGGAGGTGCAGGAAGTAATTCTGCAGAGTTGGATATTGATCTTAAGATCTAAGTTCTTTTCACAACTTCTAGTCACCTAATCATCAATCATTTTTCACTTGTGATTGGTAGTTTGAAGTTTGTACTCTTCTCAAAATATTTTGGCATTTCTGACATTTTATTTTATTTTATTTTATTTTATTTTATTTTATTTTATTTTATTTTATTTTATTTTATTTTATTTTATTTTATTTTATTTTATTTTATTTTAGATACAGGAATAACTAGCAATGCAGGCTTAGTGCACGAATTTCCATGGTGTGATGGGAAAAAGAACAAATGACATACTGAATTACCCCTAGCCAATTTTCTCCTATTTCTAGCAAAGAAGTAAATTGACTCAGAAGCGTGTATTCATTCTGACAGTGACAACATGTACGTGGATGATATTCTCTCTAGCTTTGGAGTCCAGTCATTCTGTATGAAAAGCGTTTAAACAATAACAAATTAGATTTAGAAAAGGCAGTACGGACACCTCATCTAGAATTTCTTTATCTGTATTCATGGGATGCCAAGAGGAAGACGCTGGCTTAAATACAATCTGCACACCATATAGCAATATAAGTAACGTAAAGTGATGAAAACTTAAATTAATAACATGGGTTGTCACTTTGAAAATTTTCTTTTTTTTAAAGTTGATTTACTAAATAATCTTTTTTTTTGTAGGACCTTAGAAATCAGCTAGAGAAATTACATGGTGAAATGACTGAGAAAGAAAAAGCAGTTGAACATCATTACAATATTCTTCTGAGTGAAAGCAATCAGAAGTTGCAGAGCCAAGAACTAGTTATAAAGCAGCTAACAGACAATGTCAATCAAAAGGATCTATTGCTTCAGGTAGGTAGACTTCAGCTGAAATGAAAAATGAAAGCTTATCATTTGATTTTGTATGAGGAGTTATTACAAAATCCCACTTATATTTAAAATTACCTTTGATTTGGATGATAATGCTTCACATTTTATATTACTGTAGTTGCGGATAGACATTTAATTATAGAAATGTGTGACATTTAGCAAGATTTCTTTTTACGGTTTTGTGAAACATGTGGACAAAGGGAAAAGAAAGCTTTCTTAATACTTACGTAGAGCTTTCACTGTTGTGTCAATATACTTTAAAAACTCTGAAGTACCTATGATTTTCAGTTTGTCTGCAGCAACTAGAATTTGAGAAATTATACTGGAATATTTTCTCATTTTTGGAAAAAAACCCTTCAAAGTAAGATACATGAAAAAGGAGCTGCCTGAATAATAACAGACTCCTGCCCAAACATTCTTCTAAGGAGGGAGATAAAATTCTAAAATATTCAGAAGGCGTTCAGCTAGCAGTGCAAAAGTAGTAGTTGAGGTTGCTCTCTGTATCTGGAGACCAAAGTGCGTTTCTTGATTTAGTATGTAAATGCTGCTTATTTTTTCATGCCTCAGATTTGAAATTTTGGACAGTGTCTGAAACTTGTTCTGATCTTTTCTTGTTGCTATTACGTTAAATTGGGCTCTTCTTTTTCAAAGTATATAAGGAACATGTGCAGGGTTGTTGCTGGATAGTTTTCATCTTTTACTTGTTTATTTGAAACTAGGACAAATTTTGAAAATCAGTCTCTTTTTTTTGTCAGAAACTTGATGGAGCAATTAAAGAAAAAGATGTAGAATTGCAGGCCCTTGTTAATAAGTACAAGAACCTTCTAAAAGCCAATGAAGAACTTGAGTTGAAAAATGAAGGCTTAATAAAGGAAAAATGTGTTGCACAGTCTCAGCAGTCAATTATCAAGATAGTCAGAGAACTAGAGGTAAGTTTGATAAAACTGTAACTATTTGCAGAGAAATATTTTGATTTGAAATTGATGAGATTTTGACTTTGTCTTCAAAGATGTGAGTTCAGATTCATCATAGTTCATCCATGTGGCAAGGGGCAGTTTTTTCTTCAGATTAGTACCATCTCATTTGAAAGTTTTTAACATTTTCTCATGTCTTTTTGTGTCTCATATCATTACAATAGATGTAAGCACAAAGATGTCAGTATTGCTGGCAGAAATTCTGGAAATTGTGGTTTTAAATTTTGCCCAAAAATGCAGGATCATGAAGGACAGAGGACTGAGGGGATAAATATTTTATTTCTTTAAAAATTAGTGAAATTTTAAATGTTTCATCACTGATCTCTCTCATTCTATTCTCTCTCCCAGTGAATTTATAGCCCAAGGGTTAATCTGCAATAATCTATTCTGATTGAAACTTAATTAACCAGAATAAAGCAGTCTTAGAACACTGAAATCAAATCAGGACTGTTGTCCTATACAAAAATGTACTGTATTGTTAAAATTACGACAAGCCCTTTGTTATTAATTTTTGTCCTATATTATTAATTGGCTTCAAATGCTTTAAAAGTGTAAAATAGTAGTATTAGGTGGCATCATAAGTGTGCATGAGACTGTGCTCTGGATTTACATGGCATCAATGCACGGTTTATTGTCAGAAAGTGTTTAAAATATATTGCCTGCCTACCATAAAAAGGTAAAGGTTTGTTGTAGATAGAAATATTTGCCTGAATGAGAGGTCATTTGCTTCTGAAGAGAGATGTAGAGGAGGCTGCCCTTCTAATAGGTAAGGGGAAAAGCTTGTACTTACAGCAAATACTCCAAATCTAGTTCCAAAGAACTAGTGGCCACAGGAGGTAAATGGAGCTTGGAAATGAGGATGCTTCTAGGGCAAGAACAAAACTGTACTTTAAAGCAAGAGAAGAAAAGAAATACTCTCTCTCTATATATATATGTATGTATATAAAATGTGGATACTACCTACTCATTTGGTAGCACAAATTGAAAAGAATGATTAATATTCAAAATATGCGATCAAAGTTTGAAGTCTTAATATATAGATTTACTTCCTTTTTTTCTACTTTTATACCAGCAAAGAAGAAAAAGTGACTTAATGATGAGTAAGTTGCTCACTCCATTGGTGAACATTAATTAATGTGTACAGATTAGAGAACAAACAAGGACTTTTGAAGATGGGTTATATTTCTTCATTTTCTATTGTTTGCACCCTGGGGTATTAAGAACTTTAAAAGGATCAGATACAGAAAGGTGCATGCAAGACCTCTCTGAGACACAGAGGCTGTTTGGCAAGCTCAGAACAAAGGAAATTCACCATGGTTTGCCATGGATCCAGTGCACAGTATATCAAAGTAGAAGTTAACATACGTACAGAGAAAATAAGGTCTGCGAAAGGTTAGGTAGAAATTTTACTTCCATTAAACAAACGGCAATGCATTCATCAAACTTCAATAACGAAGGCAACCTGCGAGTGATGGAAAATCATATAGAATTAATGAAAATCAAATACTAACTTTCCTCTCTTCACTGTATATAACCAGAAAAGAGAACAGTGGCAAGCGAAGCCATGCATGGTAATGACCCAATATCCACCTTCTAATCACAACCCATTCTCTCTTGCTGCTTCACCTGGTGATTGTGAACAATACCTAATCACACCCCATTGTGCTCTCGGCTCCACCTCTATATCAGATCCCCTCCTGTAAGAGCATATTAATCATAAGTTTTTGGACACAGATTAGCCGGAGCGATGCTCTCATTGGCTGCTGTGGATTCTTTGATGACTTTGCAGTGCTGCACCAACCCTCAACGAACGCACAGCTGGATCATCCCCACCGGGGAGAACAGAAACCCAGCTCTTCTCGCTCACTGATCTTTAAAGTTGAAGCAACTGAAATGAGAGATGCAGAACTTTCTCTCTTTCATGATACCTTTTTTACTTTATTTTAATGTAAGGATAAATTTTAAAGCAACCAACATCCAAAGCTCTGCTGGATGCCTTGGCCAGGCCGGGGGAGATAAATGACAGTTTCTAATTAAAGTTTGGATTCTTGAGCCACAGTCATGGCCTAGAGAGGAAGAGAGAGAGTGCAAGAGGCAGATAATTAGGTTAGTCATGCAGCTGCTGACTTGGGTATCTATGAAGTCTCGAATGAAATATTCTGGACTCTGTGAATTTAGCCATTAGCCAGTGAATTTAGAAGTGCAGCCGACTCCATGTAATTTGAAATCTTTTGTTTGTTTTGCACTTAATGCCCTTCTCTCAGTGCCAGTTCTCCTTTACCCACAAAACATTTGTTAGACATTTGTTAGGCAAGTGTATTTCTTACGCAATTTTTTAGACCTGTGCTGTTGACTTTAATATCTAGAAAAGCAGCAATATTTAGAAAAGCAATTCTTGCTCAATCCTTTAGTTGTGCTTCTGGGTTGTTATGCTGTGCATGTAATCTTGCAAGGAGCACATGCTGGAGTAAAGAGCCACAGTGGTGAGAGTTTTAATTCGAAATTGATTTTTGTAAGTGTAAACAAAATCATTATAATTGCTATAATATAGCCTTTCTGTGATGTCTCTGTCTGAGAAAGTGAGTTTTTATTTCAATTGAGGTTGGAATAGGAAATGTATTTAGCTGATAGACTACAAGGCAAATCTGATGCTTCTGCAGTCACAAGGCACTTTGTAATTCCCATATAATCAGCACATTTTTTTGACTTTGGTTATAATTACTCCAGTAGTTAGGGAGTTAATACTGTGCAATCAGGGAATTGTAGAATACTGTGTGCCTACAACTGTGATGTTTAATTTGCTGCAGTTGGAGAATTATAGTCAATGCACCAAAGTTATTGATGTAGCCAGAGCATTGCAGTTGATGAGGGTCCTGAGGGGCGGAATTGATGCAGTGGTTGCAGTACTGCGGTCATGTCTTACCTGTTGGCATTGAGGTGGTCTGGACGTTGTTGCCGAGTTGTTTTTACTATGGAAAGCGGAGGAGGTGACCACTTTTCTTTAAATGCCAGTGTCCTGTCTGTTAAATTGAGATCAGCGTATGGCAGCTGTTGCTTTCATCTCTTGAAAATCGATGTTACGAACGTACAAACAGGGAGCTAGTTCAATTTCTGGCTTGATGAGTTTATAGCTGAAAATGAGAATCTTTTTTTGTTACTCTCTGTGTCTTCACACCCTTTAAATGTGATGCATTTAACCTATTACAATGAACTTTGCCTGGTGACGGGAATGGATGTGGTTGGTGTTTCTCACCATTTCCATATTAGCAGAAACTTCATCTTAAAGAAATTAGCTTGATGAAGTGATATTTAGAGATGTGTCCACCGTTCCTGCTTGCGTATCAACAAGAGGGCCATACGTTGCTCAGACCCATCAGCTTTGGGATTTCCATGGTTCTTTGTTGGATGACTCGATGATGTGTAACAATCTTACTATGAGCAGTGAGTTTGTTTTGTTTCTGAAAGAACATACATAAAGCTCAGTGCAATTGTAGAAAAATTGCCATGGATGAATCAGTGATGAGATGTAGGTTAAAGCCTTCTGTCAGTCATTCACCCATGTGGTTGTTGTAAACAAGGGAGTATTCGGTGAAACAACAGGATATTCTTGTGACTTTGCCAATAAATTGCCTGTTGTGGAGCTATAAACCTTTTATTTCCAATGCTTACAATTTGGGAAACCTTTTAATGAAAAAAACTTACGTTTTCCATTCCTGCTTCTTTACAATAGTATACTGAACTTAAATATAGACTTTAATGCATTAGATTGCCTTCTTTCATGGGATTATAAATCCTTCAGTGCAGTGTGGTCCTGCTTGTCTTGCAGCTATCTTCTCTAACACATTTTCCCTCACACCTTGTGTCAAGAGGTTTAATGTTTCATTAACTCCCATAGCATTATAGTCTATCTAAGTAACAGAGCTGGCTTATGTTTTGTATCCCTCTGGGGAGCTGGTTGGAATAATTTAGTCCTACACTTTATTTAGAAGTGACAAAAATTGCATACCAAAAAGGAGACATTCTCATCCTTATTATTCGTGAAACATTCTGAAAAATCAGAACACTTCATGATTTTGCTAACCTCTACCTAGCTAGTTGAATTTAGAAGTCATAACAACTTGTCCTAGTCCTGATTTATGCTCTTGTCACATTCAGGTTTAGGAAATAGCTCTTGTTTCTAATAAGGCAGAAAAAGAAAGAGTTGGAAGGATTTGTGAGGTTACAGAGATTTTGGTGCAAATTTAAAACTAAATTAACATGGGAATTCCAAAAGAAACATAAGTAACTTCTGCTTAGCATTGCTTTGTTAATTGCTTTGTTAATACACCAGTCATAGACCCTGAAAAATTGGTGGACTGTTATCTAATTTATGTACCATACAGTCTTCAGGGTGACATTACTTTGCCAGTGGTTCAGAAAGAGCTTTTAATTAGGATACAGTTTGGAAGTGTCTTCAGTGATAATTGAGGAGCTTATGTCAGACATATGAAAAAGTTCAATAGAACTTTTAGCCAACTGTTAACCATCTAATGTAAGTCAAGATTTCTCTCTCTCTTGCTTTCTATGTCACTGAGCAGTGTAACAGTCAGTGATCCAGTTTTCCCCAAATTAAATTGCAATCTCTGTAGTTTGTTTAGTGACTCTTCTTAAAAGGCTGAAATTCCAGTACTTTGATAAGATTCTTTAACTCAGGCTGTTATATTTGCTTTTCTGCGAGGTTTTTATAAGATAGTAGTAAGATCTGCTATCCAGAATAGTTTGATCAAAACTTGATTACATTTGCCAAATGTTACCTAAGATATTTGTTAGCACGCTGTTGAAGAATGAGCGTAAATAATGAAAAGTAAACAACAGTTGTCCTTGCTTTTGTAGGGTTTACTTTGCAGATTACTGTTTTTTTCAAGCTAATAGAGTCTTTGCATCATTAGTGTGAATTAGCAAGATTCTACTGTAGCTGAATTTCTGTTATTTCTCCCTACTTAGGAATTGCGATTGCAGTAATAACAGCTGCTTGAAACTCCTGGGTGTAGATTGCTTCCCTGTTAAAGAACTGTTTACTAATGATTCAGTATCTCTTGAGTTTTGTTTCCAATCTTGAACTTGTAATATGGAGAAAATAGAATTATTTCATCTTTGTTCTCTTGAGTTATCTTTTCATACTATAGGCATACACATTCTCCCTAAGCAATGGAAATTTTTTGTTCTTTTTTCATTTTTTTGTCAGAAAGGAAAACTGAGAGGAGCAACAGGGTCTATTACTCTTCAAAGCAGAGGCAGAAGATAGAGTGTCTGACATTAATAAATCTAATTTTCCTATAGATATCCAGAAGAAACTCCACAGATTTTCTCTTCTGAGCAGAATGATATCTTTCATATTTCTTTGTAATGGCTGCAAGCAAATACTGATTTAAAAAGATGCAGTTTTGCTTCCTTCTAAAACACTGTCTGAGTGTTTGTTTTGGAATATAAGAAGTCTCGGGTTCTTTCAGTGGCCACTTAGTGAGGAGTCTGGATTTATTATAATAATAATATACCCGCTGAGAGCAGGACTGCAGGTAAATCATTTTATTTTCTTGGCACAAGAAAAGAAGCAACTTGCAGTGACCCAGCTGATTATTTGGAAAGCTGACTCAATGAATATGTATCTGACATGCTCATTCTTTATTTGTTGGCTTCTTACAATCCTTTTTGTTCAAAAATGGGACAGAATTTGCAGAAACTGCTTCCCTTAAGAAGGTTAATTTAATCCAAAGCATGGAGAGGATTGTTAGGACAGTGTTCTAAAGGATGTGCTTGGAGCTTGGTGCTTTTCCCTTCCTTCCACTTCTCTGAAATATCTGTTTGCCAGGTTGTTCTTGGGTTGTGAATTTGTAAACTTTGAAAGTGAAAATGCAGGGCCCAAAAAAATCTATTTAAACTATGACAAAAATGATGAGTTGCTGTTTAGACATGTTATTTTCTTATCGTAGATAAATAATGGGGCAGTATTAACCTCCTTTAATACCAGGTTTTGAAGTAGCATGAATATTTTTCAGATTTATGCTGGGTTCTTGAGGTGGACAGCAACTTCTTGAGCAATTTTTGAGGTAGTTCAGTGACTTCTGAACTTTTACTTCTCTCACCTTTTCTTTCACTGATGTGCACATTGTTTAGACATGCAAAATTAAAAATTACCTTGCAGGTTTAATGTATATTCTTTTTAATGTAGGAAAAAAAGGAATCTGAGTATGAAAAGTTGATCCTTGCCTTAAGAAAGGAGCAAAATATTTATTCTACTTTAGTGAAGACCTTCAAAGAGTCAGATAGGTAAGTACTTTTTCTATTTTGCTAGATATTTTAAACAAAAAGAGGCTGAGTCAGAAGTTGTTAAAAAGGTGTGATTTAACTGGTATGGTAATTATTTCATATGAGGTGATTGTTAATAAGGAATAAGCCTGCTGTAGTCTCCTTAGAATAAATATTTTTGTAGGCATCCATGAAGAGTTATTTTTAGTGTTTTTCTCCTCTTTAGCAATTTGAAATGGAAGGAAACTAGCTGTTGAGACTGGGACTTGTTCATTGGAACATAGAAAGGGGTTGAACCACAGTGAATTTGTTGGATGCTGAAACATTATGAAAATGTAATTCCATTTTCCATTTCTTCCTTTTAAAAACACAGATAATCCTTATCTACCTTGAGAGTGGCAGTGTGAGCGTTATGATGATAATATAAGCAAGTATGGTTTTGGGGAAGATTAAACAAAACAGAATAATTGAAGTTTGCATAGTATATTTTCAATGTACAGCATTCAGAAATGTATCAGGAGGCAGGAGTTAAGGTTTTTCAGCCCTTTTAAATCAAAGAAGGCAGTAATCTGTGGCCTACTTTGTATCCTATCGTTGCTTGGCAGTTGAGGGGGTTTGTTGTGATAAAATAAGTAAAATTCTAGCCTTTAGGTAAAAGAAATGTGATTGTTATATAAAAATGTGCTTTTACTGTTATAATTATAAATATTTTAATTAGGTATTGGCAGCACTTGGGAGGCAGCTTCTAACTCTTCCTGCCTGAAGGCAATGGCTTATACTGCCAACTTTGTGGGAATGTGTTTGTTTTTGCAGTCACTTTGCAGACCAATATAGTTGGAAACCATAAAGTGACTAACAGGAAAGGAGAAAAGAGCTGGTATTTGAATTAAGCGCATTAATAGTAATGCCATTGTGTGCTTGGCCACAGTTCAGAAGATAGTTTTGATACTCAAATCTATTTCATTAGAAATAACCATAAAGGTTAGAATATGGAATTCTAACCAAGTAAGAATTCTTACATGGAGGAAAAGAGCAATGCCTATTTTCACTTGTTCTGTTGAATAATCACCAAAGGTGTTTGAATTGAGTTTTGATTTGAGATTTCATAGAAAGGGTCATTGATGACTGAAACACATACTGTGGGTAAGCTTTTTATGTCAAGACTCTGTAGTAATGTCAGCAACAAAATGACTTTCTGTGGATATCACGATACTCTCTGTAGATTTTAAAATGTCTTTCAAAATATTACCAAAGTTGACTGTGCCTCACCAAGATAATAGGAGCTTTCCCTTTAGCTTCAGTGGGAACAGGAGCAAATAGTTCTACTTTCTAGATAGGGAATTTTAGGATGAGCAGTGAATTATACAGCCTGCAGAGTTCAGCTTTCTTATTGGTGTAAATGCCATGTGTCTTTGTTTTTTTTCTTAATTTTTGCTGATCATTTAAGGAGATCTCTCTCTTCAAAGATACTCTTGAGCAAGAGAGAGTTGGTTAAAGCAATAATTTCTTGTGTAAGCAACACTGACAACAGCACGCTTGTCAGGAGACCAAGTGAGCATCATTTCCTACGTGCTGCCTTTTAATCAATGTGTTGCTACAGCATGCTGTTGTTCTTAAGCAAGTATGTTGTGTGCTGCCATGTCTCTTGAATGGATTTAAGAGCTTTGGTGAAAGACTTCTCAATGCTGAGGCATTTTTGTACAGTAGATTGAAAATCAGCAGCTTAATTTGTATTAAAATATTGACATTCTGAGCAAATTAAATGTGAAAATAATAAAATCAGTTCAGTAATACTGTACTTATTTCATATTAAAACCAATTTACTTCTTATTAAACATTCATCTTTTTTAATATACTTAGTTTTTTTTATGGACTGCTCATAACTGTCTTATAGGTGTTGTTGAAGCTTGTGGGCAAGACTTAGATAGGGGACAGTTAGATGTGCTGACACTGTAGGGACTGAGAGGCAGAGGGTAATGCTCAGGTATGCACATTCAGTGACCACCTTGGAGGAAGAATTGCTTACGGAATTAGTTCATGTTGATAAAATGTGTAAGTTTTAGAGTTTAAAAACCTATTGAGATCATTGAGACTATTTAGATCTTAAAAGATATTTTTTACAGGCTGTTTGCAGAGGAATCATACATAGAGGAATCTATTTTTCTTAACATTTCTGTTTTTCTGCTTTTCTTTAGTATAAACAGCTTACAGACAGAACTAAACAACATTTCCTTGTTGCGAAAACAATTGGAGGAAGATATTTTAGCTAATCGGAATCTGCAGAAGGTCTTAGAAGATCAAATTAAGGATGTAAAAAAACGGCAAGGTCTGTGTGTCTGTCCAGCTCAGCCCTTCTGTTAAACCTTTTGCACAAAACTGACTGGTTTTACTGCAATCAGTTTGCTGTGATGGAGAAGAAATGTTTGAGAGTAGATAAAGGTGTGAAAAGACTTCTTGTCTGCTTTCTGTACTGAAAATCATTGCAGGTATTTGTAACAGTGTCTTTCAGCAATCAGGACATATTCAGAGGGACAGTTTTTCTCTTTCCCTGAAGCAAATGCTAGTAATTCTACGGCAATTCTACTCCACTGATCATTGCAAGCTGCCTACAGTTTTGCACCCCTAGAATTTACTGTTTTCTGAAGAAGTCAGAAAGTCCTGATTTGAATAATTCTATGGCCATGGGATCACTTCCTGACCATGGAATTTAAATATTTTTCAACACTTCAATGAGGAACTTGTTTCTTGGGAAATGTTAGACTCTAACACAGGAATTATTTTCAGAGAACAAAAAAACTGCCCGAAGTTTTCTATTTTGTAATTTATTCAGAAATAACACAGCTTTTAAGTGTAACTTACATTTTAGCCTCTTTATTGTATTTCTTTGGAGGTGTTTTTAATACATACTTGTAGAAAGCCATGTAGAAAAGTAGAATGTAAGTGAGCATTATTAAAGGCTGTATTCTGCATCTGTACAGATTTACCTTTTCCTTCTCCAGAGGAGGTATAGTAGCAGTAATGCCTGTTCACCTACCCCTTTCAATTTAGATTTTCAATTTTAGCATCCCTCCCTTTGGAGAGATGATAAATGATGGAAGGAAGGCTTGTGCCATTTCAAAGTTTCCAACCTTCAAACCACAGAGATAATAAAAAGCAAGGGGAAGCCAAAGGGACTTGTGAATATTCCTGGATCCAGTTCTCGAGGGGAGTTAGTTTGGGTGAGGTACCTAGGAATGGAGGGCCTGAAAATCATTCATCCTTAGTGACACCTTGGGCCTTATAACTGCCATGGAATCAGTATCAGAGTTAGGAGTAGAATTTGAATGTCTTGTCTTTGTTCTAACATGCTTTCTTGCCACCTAATGAGATGTTTATGGAATTAATTGCCATCCAAACTGTAAATGAACAGGTGCTCTTGAAACAAGTAATAAGTCATTAATATTGTTAAAAAAGGAAATGAATAAGTAGCTATTTTCTATTGAATAACTATCTATTGATAACTCTGTCTAATCTGGTTCTTCCCCTTTTGGAGGGGGATCTTTGAGTTTGTGTTCGTGAAAATATTGATAAAACAGAATAGCTATTCAAGCTATTCATGCCTTATTTCTCCTTCATAAAAAATATATTTCTAATTGTAATGCTAAATATACAAATTATAATTCAGAATTACATTAACAATTGATGCTGATAACAGCAGAAAACAAGGCATAACTAGGTGTCAGAAATGCAAAGAAACGCAAGGACAAAATAATTTCAACTAAACAGAAGTTATTTGGGGGAATGAAAAGTTTAACTGACTTCCCCTAGACTTGCTAATACGCACTCATTTGAAAAGTTCTATCTGTAAACAAAGAGAGTTTCTGAAGCAGTTCTTATTGTTGGTTATTTTGACAGATGAAACACTATCTTTTTGTGGAGATCAAACATCTTACATGAGCATTTGTTTAGGAGAGCACGATCATTTAGACCTACAGATAGACCAGCTGTCTCTTGAAGAACTTAAGAAAAAGGTACTAATTTGTTTTATTCTTTACTCTGTTAATAGCCTGTTTCTGCTACATTTATTTTTTGTGTCTTACAGAATTTTGATCATTTATATATGGTTGAGTTATTCTGAAAGGATTAGAAATTCTCATCTTTGCTTCGTGATCCTCTTATTAACTATATTTTTTTGTTACAACACATGAGCTTCAGAGTTAACTAAAAGAAAGCTAAGTTACTACAAAATTTTTAGGACTGTAGACATTAGGAATCAAGTTTCAGACCCAATAACATGTTTTAGTGATCATGAATTATATCCATTGCAAATAAAAGTTTTTGCATTGAGTAACCTAAAAAGCATATTTCATGTCCCTCTATCAATCGTGAAGGTGGTAGTGGTATGCTTTATACTTCTGTACAGCACACTGCATCTCAGGATTTGGAGATCTTTTGAGAAATGTCTTGTTATAAATTATCTCTGAGGTATATTGGTTTATCACCATCCTACAGAAGGAGAATTGAAACTCACAGAGATTAAATGAGCAGACTATTGTCATACAATGGGTCAGCACTGGAGTTCAGAAGCTCTTTCTCCTAACTCATCATCCTGTGCATTGACCTCTGATCCATTTTCGTGGCCAGCTGAATTGCAGGCAGGTGTTCAAAATCTTGAGATAGATAATCTTAAGGAAAGAAGATCAGCTTGCCTTAGACGAAACAGGTTTCGGTTAAAAAAAGAAAATCCATCCAGATTTTTGTCTCAGTCCCATGCTTGACCTTTGCCACTTTTATCTCTAAATATATTCCCTTCAGTGGGTCCAAGGAAGCTCCTTAGCAAAAGAAGTTGATAAATGTTTTCTTACCTGAAAAGGGGTTTGCATGCCTTCAGAGCTGGTCTGATTTTTTCCTTTTTTTCTTCCAAATATATTAATTGGTCTAATAAAAAGATTTTACCTCCTTCTGCAAACATTGCCTTCTTGATTTACTGCGTTAGTCTGTGACACTAATGACTGTTCAAGAGCTTTGCTCATGATTCCCTACTCAGGTACATATTTTATATCTGTTAAATTCCGCAGAATGGTAGTGGCTTATAAAGAGAGATATCCATATCCACAAGAACAGAATGTTTTTGAATCTTACTGTATCCCTGTAATGCAAATTCCCCTTGCACCTAAATGTTTCTTCTCAAGTAAGACTGTTTGGATGAGGTGCCCTGAAGTTTCTTCTGGCTACTGAGTTTTGAAACTTGACCCTTTAACTTATTAAGAAGACTGAAACTACAATCATTCATGTTTTCATATACAGAGAGATTGTCTCATGAGCATATGTGGTAACATTAAAAGAATACTGTGAAAAAGGCCAAACTTTCCAAGTTCTGCAATTTAGATTTAGCTAGATATTTGCACATCACTTTTTTTTTTCATATGAGGATCGATTTTCCTGGTTTTCATCAATTTTTCTTTGCTTGTTTAGGTAACTGATCTCATTCTGATGGTTAAGGATCTGCAATCAATTAATCAAGAGCTTAAGAAAAAACAGCTTGGACTTTGTACAGCAGATTCTCAAGGGAAGGAAGCACTAAAAATATTAAACTGTAGTGAGGTATGTTTTCTGTGTTGAAGTATTGAATCTAACTGTTATTTCTAATAAATCTTATGGAATCTCTCATGACAGTGCAGAGTGTGCAAAGCCCTAGGTGCTTAGATTCCTAATTCCTTATAATAACCTTTAAAATTAATGATTTAGTTGACTATAAGAGGTTAGCATGACAAAGAATCATACTCAGTGTTCAGGGATGTGTTTAGCTGAATTGAAGGTAACACCATTGGGTTTAGGATGTGTTTGCTTTGTAGGAAGGAGTCGATTTTAAGTTTGCAAAGAAATAGTTTCCATAGCATCTTAGCTATTCCTAAGTATCTACCTGTCTTCTGCTCAAGAGTCCTTCTCATGCTATATCCAATTCTGCAAGAGTTTTAAATCTTATCTGCTCTGCACACCTCTCTTCCTACCTCCACAAAAGGGTTAGGACTCACAGTGGTCAAACAAGAAAGGACAGCAATGTGGGCCGTGTAAAAGCAGGTCTGTGCTTCCATGTACAGTATAGACATATATGAAGGACTAGACAATGTTGCAATGTATTGCTGAGAGGTGCAAGGAAATAATGACTTTACTGGCTGTTTCAGTCTCTTGCCCATACCTAGGACTTCTTAAGCTATAGGGAAGCTATAGGGAAGAAGCAGTTTGTGCAAAATAGTTCTAATGAGAGGAATTTAGGATGATGGATCCTAGTGTTCTGTGTGACTGATGATTATCAGGCTGTGGTAGACAACTAGAAAACATTCTAGTTTCAGGTACTACTTGAAATATGGCTGATAATACTTCTCTCTATATTATGATGTGTTTTTTACTTTCTGCTACATCATTCTTGTGTGGTACAGTAAAATAATAAAAGGGTTTATTTCTATCTTGAATTAAACTGGAAGGAATAATAAAAAGAAATGAACGGGTTGGTTCTGTTATGTGCAGAGCGGAATAAATTCTAGAACTATGAATACTGTATTGATGATTTTCTGCAGTCAGGTTGTTTTGCGAGGATCTGGAAAAAGGGGCAAGGATCTGGAAAAGGGGGCAATGACCTTTTCCTTATGTGCTGGGAACAATTGGCAGAAGTCACAAAATATTCTTGCCTTTTCAGATTTAGTAAATACTTATGTTAACCNACATCATTCTTGTGTGGTACAGTAAAATAATAAAAGGGTTTATTTCTATCTTGAATTAAACTGGAAGGAATAATAAAAAGAAATGAACGGGTTGGTTCTGTTATGTGCAGAGCGGAATAAATTCTAGAACTATGAATACTGTATTGATGATTTTTTGCAGTCAGGTTGTTTTGCGAGGATCTGGAAAAAGGGTCAAGGATCTGGAAAAAGGGGCAAGGATTTGGAAAAAGGGGCAATGACCTTTTCCTTACATGCTGGGAACAATTGGCTGAAGTCAGAAAATATTCTTGACTTTTCAGATTAAATATATACTCATGTTAACCTTAATTAAAGCATTTAAATTACAGATCGACCTTTAGCGGCAGCATGGATTTTATTAAAATGCTAAATTTACATGTTATTGTAATAGCTTTGCGTTGAAAAGCTTGTGGGCAATTTGTGTTAGAGTGCGGATCCTTTTCCATATATCAATATTCCTAGTAATTTAGTGTATCGTCCTGCAGAGGGAGCCATATCCCCACAGATGGGATATTTAATACGGAAGGAATTGGTGTCCTGTCCTAAGAATATCACAAGACATTGAGCCCTCCCACATTTGTTTCTGCATTAAAAGAACATATAGGCTATGTCTATGAGACCAGATTTAGAATAATCAAGAGTGAAGCTGGTGAAATGATCCCTATATTAAAATCTCAAACTTCCAGTAAAGGAAGGAGAAAAGTAAAATATGATATTTAAGCCAGTGCCAGAATGATTATAGTACAAGGGAGCTCAAAAATTAAATGAGCTGTGCCTAAATGCTTTTAGTTTAAAAGGGGCTATTTTATCAGTCTTGTCAATAAAAGGCAGTGTATTTTCCTGGGCTATGGTGCTGTGAAACTGTATTTTGCGTGCACATAACCAATATGAAAAAGACCAAGCTCTAATTTGACGTGTGTATTTTGGGCTAGCTTTTGGCAGGTAGTGCTGAAGTGATGTTAACATATGTGCTGTAAGAGGAATGTGAACAGACAAGGAAAGATGTCTCCTTCTCGGGTCCTTCTTAAAATCAGTCCATCTCTCTCCTCCTTCGGGGAGCTGGAGTGCAAATCGGATAAGGCTGCGTGTTGGTTCCTCTGTGGGGCACCTCCCAAAGGTCTGACAGCCCTTAGTAATCTGGTTTTTGGCTTCAGGTTGGGAGGGAGGGGGAAAAAAAGGTTGTTTTTGTGCTGTCCTCTGAACATCTGCTTTCTTTGAGAAGCAGCCTCACTGATTTCAGCCTTAGGGGCTCCAGGGATCTTTGCAAACCAAGCATATCAGTGGTTCATTTAGGAAAAACATTCTCAAGGTTTTCAGTCTCCAAGGAAGTATTTTATTTTAAACAGGCAGCTTATTCTCAGCAGACTTTTTTCTGGCCTTAAGCCACCTATTTCCTTTTAATATTTTGTTGAACATTAGATTGTATTTTGTGGAGCACAGAAAGTTTGTTTTCAGCCCCTCAGACATAGGGCCATAAGATTCAAACTGCACTCAGTTGCTGTAATAATGTGCTATAATCTGTCAGTCTTATGCAATAGTCTCATTGTAAAAAATATCATATATTAAGCTGAATACTGTCCAGGGAAGGGCATAAATTAGAAAATGTTGAGTCATAAGAAATGGTAGCATTGAGTGGATAAATTATATGCCCAAATAAGTTTAATACACAAGCTAGGGCTTAACCTGAAGCTTCATGTTGAAGATTAAACCTTAACTGTTTTTTTTCTTATGATAGATAATATTTTCTTTTCCTTCCTGCCTAAAATATTGTGAGTAAATGTGAGGCTTTTGAAGTCCAGTGGTTACAGCCAAATTATATTCTTTTGTCATGCGTGTCCTTGCTACGCACCGCAGTCCTATCTATGGCTTCCTCCAGCTTTCAAATTATCTTTGTCTTGTGTTGTCCTAGAAAACCAAGTTCTGAGTGAAAACAGAAAAATAATTCAAGCATGAATCATAAGCTAGTTTGGAATATACGTTTCTGATACTAAAAGTCAAATACATTAATATGCTGCACCAGACAGTTTCTACATTTTTAAATGTAGATATAACACATAAAAATAAACATATATAAACTTTGGAGTTGTTCATACTGCTAAGGATTGGAAGGTGAAATGTCTTCTCATTTTTCTTTGTATATATGTGTATGCTTACCTACATAGCCATGCACTTTTTATGCAAGCTTAATTAAAAAAACAAAGCAACAAATAGCTTCTGAGGAAGTAAAAATAACTCTCCCTGCAGAAGTGTGTGTCTGCGGGTAGGTTAACATGCTGTGAGCTAAGACTTTCCAGCATGTGATTCTGGGCAAGCAGGTTTCTTGTTTTCGTGTCATAAGTGTTAGCACGACACTGTATATCCATCCAAGTTAAAAATATCCCATCAGTGACCTCCAGACACCATTTTTTTTCCTTCCTGTGCGTCATCCAAGACTCTCTGTTCCTATAATCTCAATTTATGGCTTTTCTGTAACTATGCTCAAGATTCTGTTTTTCTTGTCTTAGGGTAATTTTTCTTTAGCCCAAGTCAGCCAAAATATTAGTGTTATACACAGCAGTGCTATATTACTACCATTAGTGCTTTAAAACAAGGAATTTTATCTAATGCAAGTTTGAATGCACTGTGCCAGTGCTGTGGCCTATCTATGGTTTATATATATCATAGACCCAGCATCATTGATATTTACCATCATCTTGCGTGTTTCTACTATTAAAGAGATTCTAGCAGAGATCTTTAATAACTATCTCTTTCTATTAGATCCAGAAATGTTACTATAAAACAAGATGATATAAATGTCCAATCTGGTTGAGATTCTATTTCAGACGTTCCTAAATTTAGTTGTGTGGATGCCATCTGTGGTGATATAGAGGCCTGCCTGTGCTGTGGTTTGTATATGTTTATGCAGTCTCGTACTTTTCCCTTTTCTTTTGCTGCATCCTGTCGAATGAGAATCTCACCTCCTCGCTCTGGCCTTTCCTATCTGCCAGGATTGATGCCTGATATGATTCCATTACTCATTTCTCTCAGCTTGATAAGTAGCAAGTGCCTTTATGGCTGGACTCAGGTCAGCATCAGCTTGGAAACCTTTAAGTTCACAGTCAACGGATTCCTAATATATTTTGTGTTGCAAAATGAAATACTGCAATGCCTATATGGACTCCCTCCAGACCACTGCTTTTTTTCTGTACCCTACCCCTTGGTTACCCCAATGTAACCAAGATGTGGATAAAGTATGTGCATGTTTCTGTACTGACTATGTACTCAGATATATCTGAGCAAATCTGAGAAGACTAAAGCTTGTCCATGACACCCAGCTCCGAGGGTCTTGTCCACAGGGATGTAGTGGAAATACAGGTCATTTGTGATGGAAGCCAAAGCGGATGAAAGACATTCTTCATTCTCAGGTTGTCGTTTGAGAGGCTTTGTCAGGATGTGCCTACTGAAGATGATAATAATAATCCCTTGTAAATCAGAGGTTTTCTTATCGCTGGTATAAATAAGCATAGGCAAAGGTTAAATTCTGTCCTCTGTTGCCACAAGCAAACCAGGAAAAGAAAGTAAACCCACGTGAGAGGTACAAATGTTCCCCAGGACTTGGGTTTAATTGAAGCTCAGGCAGTAGTGGCCTCTGCTTTGCAAACTAGCAGCATGTGTGTCTCATCCCTTGCTCTCACTTTTGTCCCAGAGAGATGACATCAAGCAAAGGAATTTCTGGTCTTGCTTTCAGTTACATTGCGGCAGGAGCTTAAGATTTCTACTGTTTAAAAAGCTATATCTTCCTCTTCCTCTTTGCACAGGAAATATTAATGATAGGGGGATATTAGAGATAGGAGGATTGAGTTCTGTGGTAAATAAAATAAAATAAAATAAAATAAAATAAAATAAAATAAAATAAAATAAAATGATGATTTGGCACCATTTTCTTTCCTATGGTAAATTTAGCTAAGACAGAGCAGAATGTAACCTTCAGTGTGACAGTAAATCTCTTCATGGTGTAGAAGGCTGAATGTGCTTTCTTTAGAAAGTGGCTGTTTCTTGGATGCTAGAGAAAAACCTAAAATGTGTAGGGTATGAAAATAAATTCAAAATATGTGAAAATAAAGTAGGCACAATGAGACCATGTCCTGATGACAGAGGCCCTTTACCACAAGTGATTAAATGATCCGTTTTGTAAAAATTGAGAAGAGAGGCAAGAGAGCTAAATAAAAATGAAGGAATGTGCATGACATGGTTGCAGTGTATTTAATATGAATCACTCCTGGTTTTATATTAATTTCCTTTGATCTTATTGAAAAAATCTAATTCAGCGTTTGTTACTTTGTATTACAGGCATTTTTTATTTTTCTTTTAAGACATGTCACTGACTTATTTATGCATGTTTCATATCACAGTACTTTTTTTTGTGTGCTACATTTTCACATCATTCCATACTTTGTATAGTTTCTTGAAATAACAGAAGGGACTGTGACGCAGACTGAAGATGGTGACAATGACAAGAAGATGCAGAACAGTCAATCTTCTGAGAGGATCAGTGAGGTAGGACTGTTTCAAAATAATTATAAAATGTTTTTACCACCATGTTTCATACTCTGGGTACATTATTTTACAGATTGATTTCTTTTCCCTCTACAAATTCTCATTTTTTTAGAACGTGAAGCCTTTCACAAACAAAGCTTACTCTTCTTGCTCCCTGATTTTGCTTTCGACTAACAAATATCATAAAGAGTTTCTGAAAACTTTCTCTATATCCCTATTTCCCTTCTGCTCGGTCTTTCCATTTAGGGGACCTTCTGCCCTGTTCCTTATTTTCTCCTATTCTAGGATTCCCAGACTTCCTTACTGGGAACCCTAGAAAGTCCCTTGAAATTGTATTTATTTACACATATGCACACATACAAACTCACACTAATTTTCAGCTCTGTGGCAGAAAAGCCTATGCTACAAATTGTATAAGATTCACTTGCTGCTATCAGTAAAAATATTGTGAATGCTTCTTTGCAGTTGAAATACTTAATGTCATGGTAGGTTGTTAAAGAAGTCTGCATATTCTTATCATTCCCAAGTATTGTAGCATAAAGCATCATAGAATCATAAAGTAATTCTGATTGCACGTGGCCTCAGCATATCATAAAACACTAAGTTGAATATCTATGATTGTTTAAAAATGATGATATGCTAATGGGACATTTTTGTAGAAATATTAAAGAATTATGATCTGTTCTTTGAAATTTTGTAACTTCTGTATTTCTATTTGGAAGATACGGCCTCAAGTATTTGTCAAGAGCTTCGAGGATTGTCCTCATGATCTGGATGAACAGGTAAATGATGCAATGTAAAGATCCTCCTGACTTTAACCCACCTTAATCTCTCATTTCTAATGTCTACTGAGTAAACAGTATCCAAATGGACCTGCTTTAAGTTCTAGTGTAATTGGTACAGAAGACTTTCACTGATTCAGATAAGGATTGACGTATTGGAGATAACATGTGTAGAAACTTCTTACGCAGCTCTTTTAACAAGAAAAAAGTTGGCAGTTTTTAGATACCTTGAGATGCATCCTGTCCTTATCATCAGGGCTTGGAAAGGCAGATTGTGGGGAAAAAAAAATAGTTCTTTAAAGACAGGTGATTCAACATGAACTAATGAAAAATATCAGCTGTGTCTTGAAGGGAGCGTTCCAGAAACTTCATCTCTGGGAAAGTATTCACAGATAAAATATCTTCAGGAAAAGGTACTAACTGCTAAACAAGTGATCACTATTAATTAACCATATGAAATAGGTGTTCATTATTTTTGTATTAATAAATAGCAAGTGAAATGTCTGTATATGCTTCATAATGTAGATAAAGTGCATCAGAATTTACAAAACCTGATTACAGAAGGATTATAGCCCTGCATATAGTAGAACATATCTGAGTAGTAAGGAAGTATTTGCAATTTTTTTTAACAGATAACTCCATCAGGCTTTTCAGAGAGCTTCTGTGAAGACAGACGTTATAGGAATCCAAATAAGCCTCACCTTGAACATGATGCAGCTGGCAAACACTTTGGCAGAATAGGGATGAGTGAACATGAAACAGAAGAAAAAAACTTGCTCACATCTCTTTTAAGAGAAAATAGAACATCTGTACTTGGATCCAGGTAAGCGTGTGGGATATGCACCACTTTTGACAGTATTTCTATTTGAGAAGAGAATAAAGTAATTTTGCTAAAGTGAATTTAGATAATGGCACTGTCTAATTTACCTGAGAGATTGGCAAGGTGCCTTCAGAGCCATTTTAGTCTATCATGCAATTAAGTAATTAGGAAACATACTATCAGTAGAAATCCTTATGAAAAAACCATTACAAGAAAAAACCTCTCCAAAGATGTTGATATACAGAGCTTTACTCTAGGAACTGATCATTCTCAGTGTGGGGACTAGCAACGTTAAAAGGCTAAAATGATAATACATGGTATTGCTTTTTTTTTTTTTCCTTTTAATATTAAAATATATGAAAACATAGACCAGTAAATGCTGCATATATGTGTGGGACACTGTTGCTGTAAAAAGGATGTGTGTATGCAACAGAGGATGGAGTTAAAGGAGTTACAATGGCTGTTGTCGCTGTGACTTGATAATTTCTAGCTGCACTGCTCATTTCTCTAGGAACTGGGCAATGCCAAGGAAGAAAATGCCTATAGAAACATCACACTATTTTTATAGACATCATGCCTATTTTTTTCCTCTCACTTCATAGTTAAACTACCAAATCTTCAGGCTGACAATACTGCATCATTGCTTTGCTGGAGTCCAGTCTCTTTTCCTTTCCTACTTCTGTCCAGATTGTGGTAGCTATTGGGGGACTTCTTTCAGTGCCCTTCAGAATTGTTCTTTCATCTAGATATAGTGTTTTTTTTTTCTTTCCTGGAGAGTTATAGGAATGACTTTACAAAAGAGGAAAGTTTATATGTAGAGTTAGACAAGTCAAATCCTCCTTTGTGCTCAACATACATTGCAGGCGACTTTACTCAACCAATTCTGTATTTGTACATTACTATTTAAAGCTCTTCAAGAGGAATAAATAGTTTTAGTCATCAAAGCACTAGTTAGTTGTAAATGAGGAGATACTACCCTCTTAGAAAGTGAATATATAATATTGTTTTATTTGTTGACTTTACTTAGAAGTTTGCTAATGAGTGATTCCAGCACCATCAGCTTTTCTATGTTCAACTATAAATGACCAGATTGACTGATGATGAGCTTATGCTGCTGAGTAACTTAATTCTCATTGACAACATTAAATGCCAGAAAAATGCATAAAAAGCCTTGTTAGCATCTACTATTTCAAATGCTAGCTATATAAATGCATTTGTATTAAATGCCAGTTTATAGTTCTAGAGGCACAAACAGCTCTTACTGGACATATGAAATCATGTGTAGAATTTGAGCACTTATGTTTTAATATCTGTTCTTTTAAAGTCTGTTTCATTTAAGACATCGATCTCCTGACTGTTGTCTGCCAGTGTCCCACTGGTTGTCTGCGAGGCACTTTGGTCTGTAGTGAGCTGCTTCTGCAGCCTGATTTCTCAGTTTCCAGCTTCCACATTGTATTAGAAATGTGCAACGAAAGGGCAGATTTTCAGAAGAACTCAACATCTGGAGTCTCCTGTGTTTTCTGTACAGTTTTGTTTTAAGATAGTTAAATCAGTGAGTAAGCTTTCTTGAAAATCCATTCTTATTCCTGATATTGCTATATTATGTATGCACTTGATTTAGTTGTTGGAGATTTACTGTCTACTCATGAATGGAGAAAGGGCTATAGAGTACATATGGTTATGAATAGGAGAAACACAGTGATGAGATAATTTATGATACAGCTCATGCTGTGAAAAGGTTTCCAAAACTCTGGTCTAATTGATTAGTGTGTAAAATAGAAACTCCTAGGAATATCAAGTATGTCAAGACACTGCAAAAGTGTTTCTTAGAAGGTGTTCATATTTGCTTAAATAAAAATCAAAACTCATGCCTTTTCTTTCCTCCTTCCTGAGTATAGCAGACAAGAACAAATGAAAATTGTAAATGAACTGTTAGATCATCTGAACACAACTGAGCAAGAATGTTCAAGTGAAGATATAGAGAAAACAGATGAAAAAGATCTTAGGCAAATGATTATTCAACTAAGAGCTGAACTCAAACATTTCAAGCAGGTCAATAAATTCTTAAAGCAGCAAGTAGAATTGGAAACAACTTTTGATGGAAAAGAGAAGCTTTATCCAGATACAGCGCCAGAGATTAATAAGGATATTGAGTTGTTGAAAGTGAAATTGAAAGATGCAGCTACACAAACTTTAGAGGATAATGTCATGAGATTCAAACATGAAGGCAAAAATGGATCTTCAGAAGAAAAAACAAAATATTCAAGATTAAATAAAGAAAAAGAACATCAGCAAGAAAATGTGTATAAGAAGGGCAAGCAGCATGAAAGACTCATTTTTACAAGTAGAACAAATGAAGTAAGTTTATTTAAGATTTTAGTAGTTAGGGATAGATGTGCAGAAGAGAATAATTTGTTTCATTTCTAATATTAAATCTTTTCTGTAATTTTTAAAATTAGAAGGTTTGTATCAAATATATAAAGATAATTTTTCTCAATGTTGAGAGCTTTTCATCCTATACTTCAGTATGCCTTGGAACATTAATTAATTGAGTTTCAATACTGGTAAATAATATAGCTATTGGAAAGAAGTTAAATCTTAGTTTAATGCCCTGATTCTGTGTGCCTTATATCTACGTATCTATGCTCAGAAAATGTAGCATCAAAGCATCTATTAACTTATTAACATCTATTAAAATTATTAACTCTAAAGGGCAAATGAGGTCTGGAAATTTCAAGACTTGCATAATGTCTCACAAGATGCTGGTGAAAAGTTAACAATAGATTTCCAAAAACTCAAATTTTAATTCTTTACCTTTATTAACATCTTATTGTGTCCAAGAAGTATGATCAGCAGTATCCTATACAAGTGTTATATACTGTTATTCATATTTATATTGGAAACTAAGTGCACAGAATCTCTGTTTTGTGACAGTTAATTTGCTTGTGACAGTTAACTTTTTAAGCCTTAATTTTATATGCAGTCTTTGATCCCAAAGATGTGGAAAAATAGTGTCTATTGAAGGGTTCAGTATTGTTTCAATAGCAATTTTAGAAGCTAAGTTGAAAACTCTTTGAAGATCTTAGCTGTTATGGAGTGGACAAGGGAAACAGTTGCTTTTGTGCATTGCTAACAGAGAATCTTCATCAGTTGGTTTATATATAACCAAAAACTACCAGAGTACATTTGTTTGGTGGCAGATATTCAGTTAAATTCTTAGTCTCTTAGGCATTCCTACAGACAGTAAATTTTCCACCTTTTAAAAAAATGACACTAGGGAAGGAGAGAAAACAATAATGGAAGTATGGGTTTTGTTAATGTCAAAATTATTGATGCATCTGAGTAAAACTAGGAGGAAATTCATCCCAACTAATTTTATTTTTTGGCTTCCAAATGATATTGTATTTCTGTATGTACAAAAGGAATTGAGTATGTCATTAGGAAAATGGAACTTGCTGTTTATGATTTTAAATTGTGTAAAGACTATAATTGCTAAGAAATGAATGGGGAAAGGTATTTCAGAATACATTGGGTGGTAAAAGAAATTATGGGACTTATGACACTGGTAGAGCAAATGAGCAGCAGAGGAGCAAACAGAATCTATTTGAACATGCTATTATTGATTTTTATTATCTTTATACACAATTTCATAACTCTCATCAACATATAGAGGGCTTGTTATGTTTTGGAGATAGCACTGTTTTATGCTGTATGGTTTAAACACGGCCACATTTATTTTATGTGGAGTCTTCAAAAGGTTGACAGGCTAAAATATGCTGATTACCACTGAGAAATTTAACCTTTCTTCCCATCTCCAGTGGTGGACTGCCCATGACATGGGCAATTTCACCTGAACATTAGAAAATACTTCACTGTGAAATGGTTGAGCATTGGAACCAGTTACCCAGATGTGACCCTGGGCAACTGGCTCCGGTTGAGCCTGGTCTAACAGAGATTGGACCAGATGATCTCCAGAGGTCCCTGCTGAACCCAGCTGCTCTCTGCTTCTGTGGTTTTAGTAGGAGATTGGAACCCTGTGCAAGCAATGCATAGGGAATCTGGATGAAGAAGCTATTCTTATTCCTAAAGAACTTTTCTGCAGTAGAAGAAATTTCCTCTGTGGTTGACAGAAACCTATGTTAGTTTGTTCGGAGATATTAAGGAATGCAGTTAGGCCTGTTGAAAGCAAGGCAAATACAGCCAGGGATTTGTGAAGAGATAAGAAAATCTTCATGTAATATAATAATAATAATAATAATAATAATAATAATAGTAGTAGTAGTAGCTACCAGGCTCTCAAACATTTATGATATAACTCATGAGAGCAAGAAGTAGCACTTAGAAAAGTCATTTTGGGTAAGAATATATTTTCCTAAAGCTTGCACTGATATCCCTAGTAATTAAAGCCTTTGCTAATACGTGGTGAATTTACTGTCTGGGTTCATGGGATGGAAACCATACACTGTGTGGTTGTGGATATATAAACAGCATTTATTTACTCCAAGAAAATGGACCTGGTGGGATAACTTTTTTCCCCCTCTCTGAATATTTGTTTTCTGTGTTGTAAGGGTATTGCAATCTAATTTTCAAAACCAGGTGTTATGGTAGCTGATTGATTTTGCTGGATTGTTTGTTTGTTTGTTTGTCCTGGGGTGCTTTTTTGATTTCCTTTTTCCTGAATGTGTACCAACCATCAACCCTGTACTTTATCCCATGCATTNAAAATGGACCCGATGGGATAACTTTTTTTTCCCCCTCTCTGAATATTTGTTTTCTGTGTTGTAAGGCTATTGCAATCTAATTTTCAAAACTAGGTGTTATGGCAGCTGATTGATTTTGCTAGATTGTTTGTTTGTTTGTTTGTTTGTCCTGGGATGCTTTTTTGATTTCCTTTTTCTGAATGTGTACCAACCATCAGCCCTGTACTTTATGCCATGCATTTTTCAGCCTGATGCTATGTACGTGCCCAAGAAATCCCGTCTGCCCATCCTGTTAAAATCATCCGGATCGTTAGGAATGGTGCCTTTAACTTCCTATACCCAAAAGTCAGATTCACAAAGACAGCGTCATATGGTGGCACTTGTTGATGGTCAGCAAGCGTATGAAATACAGAACAAACATCTTCAGCCACAAACAAATGGCGAGTTATTATTGAATGAGACGGTAACTGAAAACCATCAAGAAGAGACTAAACAGGAAAGTGCATCAGTGAGAGGTAAATAAATAATTTCACTTAAAGAACTGATATAACTTGCAGTACTGCTTGAAATATTAGCTCCATTTCTTGTAGTAAAAAGTAAAAACAGATCAGTTCAGCATAGGTACAATGCTACTTAATCTTACAAATTTCTTGGGGAGGCAAGTATGTACAGATCTTGAAAAACTTGGTGTTTTTTTTTCCCTGCTAGCTGAATATTATCTTTCCAGCCGAAATGTAATACAGCTTGGTATGGATTTGAAAGTATATTGTATACATTGCATATTAAATTATGTAATAAATTACAGTTTCACACATACACACAAACACATGTATATGTTTGTTTATTAATGTTTAGGTAAATGAAAAAATTCCTTTAGAGGATTCTAAGACTGATGGAAATCTGTCTCTAATCGAGAGAGGGGAGTATAAAAATACTGTATTTGTTTATGCTGCGTAAATAACTTTTTCCAATATCCCATCGATCAGTCAAGTCATCCATGTCTGTTTGCAGTGTTGCTGGGTTAATTTAAACTCAGCCCTTGACAAAGTGTATGGATCGGCAAAATACGACAAAGTGTTAGGCAGAGAGCAATGTGCATTACATAAAGATTCGGGGGGGTGAAAAAATGCATTTAGCTGTAAGATTAAAAGCAGAGTAGAAATGCGAAGAGGTGGGAGAGAAAAGAGGTGTAAAGACAAGAAGCAAGTTGCAATCAGGTATCAAGTGAGCCAAAGTCTAAAGCAGAAACTGTAGAGGTTTCACTACAGCAACACTAGAATTTGATTAGCTGTTTTATTACAAAGGGGACCTGCATATGTAATGCCACAACACTAACATTTTGTGGCAAGATCTTCCTCTTGGATAGGCAACCCTTGCCATTCACGCTTTTAGTGGTTATCCTTACGGTGAGATCATGTATTTAAAAGATAAGTGAAAAACCTGTTTGACATCGCCAGAACCATTTGTGTGTATATTTTGTATATATCTGCTTTTCTCTACATAATTTTCTTCTTCTGCTTTGTCACAGAAGACAACATCAGGCTTTGGGAATTTTCTTTGTATTCCCACTTATATTTTTCAGTCAGTTACTGAATTCCTGAATCCCTCTCTCCCTTTGACTCTCTTTTTCTCCAGCCGACCCATTGACAAAATTGGGTAACAGTGAAGTCCAGGGAGAGTCACAAGAAACTGTATCTGATCCTGGTGGCAAAAATGCGACGGACAAAAAACAAGGTAGAGCATTTATATGGTGTAATATAAAATAGGATTTTGAAACTATGCTTTCTTCTAAGTTGTGCAAAAAAAGTAATTTAGTGCAGATAATTGTCATCTTTACCGTTATTTCTGGATGTTAAATCTCATTTATTTAGCTAGTACAGATTAATTACTCTAAGAATCCAATGTTAGTCTTTTAAGGGTTTTGCTTTCAGAAGGATCAAAGGGATTTATGAGGCTTGTTTCCAGGAAAAATAATGAGTTTTGTGCCTAACCCTGATCTATACTGCAAATGTCCTCCCTTGTGAACTCTTCTCTGAATTAGATCTTTGTTACTAGTGGCTTCTGCATCTAGCTATGAACTATGGGCTTGAAGCAATTGAATGATAGAATTTTGCTTATCTGAATTATTTGAAGGCATTCAACTACGATGAAACCTAATGGAATCACTTAATGAAAATGTAAATTGGCTTAGTACTGTTATGTGTTTCTACATTTCTATTAGTCTTTAGGATGACTTGAATTTTGTAGTTAACTTGATGTATATGGAGTACAAAGTGATCGGCCAATTTGGTAATTCTTGGTCACATGAGTAATTTCATTGAAGCCAGTCACTTGGTTTGCAGAGTCCTGTTCTATGTGTGCACTTTGTGTATGTGCAAACATTTATGCATAGACAGTTTATTAGTTTTTTTAATTAAAAAGCAGTGTCTCATTAAACTAAAGACAGTAATGTAATCAGAAGCATTGCTTCCCTAGTATCTGGTTTTATTTCCTGTTTGTTTTACCAGGAACATTTGCATGAAAAAGGATCGTGGAGCTTAGGACGTCATCTAGGATCTAATTTAATTATATATTTATTTATTTATTTTTCATATGAATTCACAGCCACCTTTGACGTCTGTTTTTTTACTGCAGCAACCAGCTGCAAAGTCAGAAGATGACACTTTTCAGGTAGAGAAGCAGCAGTAGAAGATAATGAACTTACACTGAATAAGAAAAACACTGCATTTATCTTCTTGATTTCTGGTGCATATGAGATTACTTGGAAGCATTTTTGTCCTGTTATTCTATCATGACAAAAATGACATAAATGACATGAAAAAGAGTATGCATATACTAGAACAGCATCCTGCCTTAATTTGAAATATGTTGTTATCCCAGTATCACAACTTCCATCTCTTATTTTTATGTTATATTTATTCAAGAGCAAAAAAAACCCAGATTGGTCATAATGACTGCCAAGCTACCTCAGAATGGATGAAACTATTTTAATTTTGTTAATGGGTTTAGGTCTTTACATTGCATTGTTTGAGATTTACTTCTAAGCATGATACAGACTACTAAATGTGAATAGAATTGATTTCTTCCTTTTCCTTTCAGATTTTTTTTACTGTTAAAAAATTTAGGATTTTTTTTTCCCTGAAGCCAGATTTTGGATTATCTTTTTTAAGGGTAATTGAGGATAGTCACTACATTATATCTGTCAACAGTTTATTTCTTGTCATGTTAATTTTCTGCAAACACCTGTCTTCAAGCTGCTCTGAAATTCACACTCCCATCTTAGAATAGTATATATAATTTTGAACAGCACTTTTGGGTAGACAGATGCATCATATGAAAGCATCAAAATGGCTAACTGGTCTGAAATGTTCTACTCTTTTGATGCTAATCCTTTTAAACTTCCACTGGCTTTATGTTCCAGTTGGGTTTGTACAGATATTTGAGGTGAGTAGAAAAAGAATATTTAATTAGATTTTTTAGGATGAGCTACTTAAAATCATAGAGTCTACTTTTAAATCTCAGTGCCTTATGTTTGAGGTTCTCATCTTTGTGACTGGAAAGGAACAGGCTTTTCTGATTCAGGACTGAATATAGCAAATGTAAGTTTTAATCTTTCAGGAAAGGAAAGCAGATTTATTTTGAAGACTGGTTATTTGAAAGCTGATCACAGTGTTGGATGTACAAGTTGAATTAATGGGCAGATCACAGAAAGAGGTCAGAAGTCCAAAACAAGAATAGTATAGTTCATAGTTATTTTACATTTTCACTCCATCATTATGAAAGCAAATGAATTCATTCTAGTGTTAAGAACAGAATGGCAGATAAATAAATATTAATGTTCACATGCAAGCCTCCTGTTTTTCAGAAACTGAAAATCATCATAACCTAAGCAACATGAATATCCAGCATTCATTAAAAGAAATAAATGAAGAGTTTTATTCCGTGGAACATGAGGACGTTGACTCAGCCACAGCTTATTCAGGTTCCAAGAGCCTGCTTTCTCCCAAATTGAGTGTAACAAGTGCAGATGCATTTGATGACTGTGAAGTCATAGATGATATAGAAGAAATGAAAC
The DNA here is from genome assembly GCA_013389825.1 of Crypturellus undulatus. Taxonomy (NCBI): domain Eukaryota; kingdom Metazoa; phylum Chordata; class Aves; order Tinamiformes; family Tinamidae; genus Crypturellus; species Crypturellus undulatus. The sequence goes on along the minus strand of VWPW01026045.1, from coordinate 26,586 downwards.
AAAGAATTAAGACTATGAAGTCTGAACTTGCAAAGTACAAAATGTTCGTGCTTAGTTTACAGACCACTAAACAACTTTTGTCGAGTGACATGTCCAATGTAGTTTTGAGTGACACAGCCTTGCCTGTGGAAGAACTAACTATACAATCGCAAGATACTGCTATGCAAGAAACTAAAACGTATTCTAGTGTACATCAGCAGATGGATTATGAGATCCAGACAGAAAATAAGAATTCACAGCATTCAGAAGTACCTGGTACATGGACAACAGAAAATCTTAAGGATGTACTATCAGCAAATGAGGCAGAACTCGAAAAGGAACAAATTGCAAATATGCATCTTCTTGATGAGGTGTATCGTCTTCAAAACAAACTTAGAGAAGCATCACCATCCAAGTGAGTAATGTCATTACCGTTTCAGGTTCCTTTTTGTAAACAGCAATAGCAATAATATAGGAAGGTAATATGAAGAACATTTTATTTCCATGCAAGCATATTGCTATGATAAAGTCTAAATTTCACTAACATTAACATAAAGCAACTGAAATGTTTAGTTAAAAAATGCCTTGAAATAAAAAATATTTTTCTTACTACAGAAGTCCTCCCAGTATCCTATCTCCTACTCTGTAATGATTCTGTGTTGGACTTATGTGTCTTTCTCCAAGCCCATACCTTCCTTTACTGCAAGATGTGGTCTCTTGAGTCAGCTCCCTTCAGGTTACTCTCTGAGAAGGGATGACCACTAAAATCATCTATTAGAGTTTTGAGTTGCTTGATCATTTTTACTAGTGATAAAAAAAAAAAAAAAAAAAGGAAATACTTCTGAATACTTCTATTGCCAATTGTCTGACAGATCCATGCTATCCCCTCTGTTTATCTGACCACACTTTGTGTGGAAAATAAAAATTTCAGACTCTTGTTATTTTGCAGTTTGGGGCAGTAGTACCTTCCTTTGAAGGATATGTAAGTAGATGTATATTTAAATTAATTAATGGAGTTTTATAGCATAAACTCATAAGCTGGTGGATCATTTGCAGACGACTGAAAAGTATTAGTCTTGCTGCTCTCAGTCTTTCCAAGATAGATGTTTGGATAGCATATATATAAATCACAGGCATAAAATATCTTCTCATAATATCAAACTACTTTGGGTCTAATGTCTTTGCTTTCCTGGGGGACTTTGCAGTGGAAAAAAGAAAGGAATTTAGCCTCTTTGGAGGACTGATAACCACCATCAAGGACAACCATATTATTTTAATATTACTGTTGTGAAGTACACTTCTGATACATAGTTCATATAAATTAATATACCTTGAAAATATGCTTTGTCTTTCTTACAAAATAAGATCTAATTGTATAAATTAAGGAATGAGACAGTAGGTACTGCTGCTGTATAAGTATCAACCCACCCTGTGATAGTTCTTGTTTATGCCCTATATTTTGTTTCATTCCCCCCATACTTTTTCAGACAATGTGCCTTTCCCTCACCCTCCAATAATGTGTATGCTTCTGCAGAAAGAAGTGTATCAGAGATACAGCCAGTTGCAATATGAAGAGGACATCTATATTCACAAGTATAGAATGTAATCGGTTGGCTTGTGTTGAAATTTGTATCCTGGCTTTATACCATGTCCTGGTCCTGTCTTTGGCAGTCAACACAGAGAGAACTGGAATTTGTCAGACTGAGTGAATCATCAGCTCAGAAAATCACATAGTTAGCTACTGGTAGCCAGTACATAAAGTTTCAGAGGGATGGATAGCTCCATCTGCTCTCCTATAATGAATCAGAAGAACCAGTTAGGAAGATTTTTAAAAGTTCTTTTCATATATTCGTTTTCATTTATTTTACTTTAGCACCTTTGCATGCCATCCGGGTTACTTCCAGGCAAACAAACGAGTTCGTTGTTCTAGTTTCTGCCCTTCTTATAAATGAAGCAGTTAGTTAAAGAATAATAAACCACAAGTTATGCCTGTGAACAGAAAATTCAACAGTTAAGAGACAATACATTTGTCATTCTGGCTGCAAGAGTGTTCTGAAAAAAAAAATGTGTAACATAAAATTATAGCTTATAAATACAATTTTAATTCATTTTATATTTGAATGGTATTTATGGTCAGAAAATTGCTTTCAAAGATAATTTCTTTTTCTCAGGTATGATTCATTAGTTCATTCACAAGCTCGAGAACTCTCCTTTCAACGTCAACAAATTAAAGGGATCCGCAGTAGCTGTGTCACTTACCATCAACATCTGACCAGCCTCATTAAAGCTTTTGAGGAACTGCTTCAGGCCAGTGATGTAGATTATTATGTTGCTGAAGGCTTCCGTGAACAGCTAAATCAAAGCGTATTATTGTTTGAAAAGCTAGAAGGAAAATTCCTGCATGGTAAGTAACAACATTTTGAACTTATTTTCTGAGGTATATTACCACTCTTAAAATTTCAAGGTATATCCACTGAAGTCTTTCCACTAGCTTAATTCACAGTTGATATTTAACAAGATTTGTATTAACATAGAAAGTAAAACTGCAGGTTTCTGAAGGTTTTTCCCCTATAGTGCAGGTACTTGCAAGAAAGGTGAATATCATATGGAAAGCCGAGGTATATTTTTCCAGCAAAAGATGAAAATTATTATGCTGTAGTCCATCTAGCCAATTTTCTGTGGCCAATGGCAGGAATCTTACACTGGAGAGGTATGGAGGTTGAGTTATGAAGAGAATACCATCCTGGTTTCTACATTATTTGATAATTTGATTATATGATAGGATATAGTAGTATCCCGAAATGCTGAATGAAGTCTATACCCAAGAAGGGACGTATTGCAGTGTGTACCAGTAAGTAAAGCCCTTTTAGCAGTCAGTGAGAATTCGTATATTATCTGGAAAATGGACATTTACACATGTGAAAATACTTCTGTCCTTTTGACTGTTTAACGCAATTCCTACCCTTTGCTGGGCAAAGCATTTAGCTGGAGTGGCAGAGCCTTAAATATCAAAGAATCCATCTCAGGAGCTTTCTTATTCTTTACATTTCTAATTGTTTTATCTGAGCTTTGAAGCTTGTTGTCAAATGTTCTTGTTAGGAAAGAGCAGGTTTATGTTTTTCGCAACAGAGATTTAAAATGACACCATATTTCATAAATAGTCATCAAAATTTACATTTGTCACCTGAAGAAAGAGGGTCATGCATATTACTTTCACCTCTTATTTTGAGGAAAATTAGTGGCAGAGTGATGGTAAAGGGATGCTGACATAGTGAAACCAGGGAAGAAAGCCCTTTTCTATTCTCCCAAGAGTGACATTTTCTGACCCAAACTACTGGCAGCTGCAAAATTGACATCTTCAGCCAAACACTTAGAGACCCTGACTCCTATATATTCTGGAAATAGGTTCTTGAAGATCACTTTGTTGAGAAAAATTCAGGTCTCAGCATACAATAATCTGTATTCTGCCTTTCTTTAAAGAGAGTGGCAGCATGCTACAGTTTTGATTGGCTCATATAAAGGAGCTATGTATGAAGAAAAGGTATAATTGCTAGTATGTCATGGCAGTATAATAAAAGTTTGAGTATATCCAGTGATTTCAGTGGCTACAGAGATTCCTTGCGTTACAAATAAGAAGATTGTGTAGTGAATAAACATTAAACGCCTTTAAAAAAAAAACAAACAAACAACAGATGGTATCCTATATACTATGAAAAGACACTGACAACCGAGACAATTCAATATATCTAACACAATGGTGTTGCATTGAATCACACATTAAAATAAAATGATGTTTGTAGGGTTATAAAGAACATTCAGCTCGCTAAGAATTGACTGTAAAGAAGAAGCATAAACAACCGTCTGTCTCTGCATTTCCATCCTGACCTTCAGTTCATTCCCCTGAAATTTCAACTGTGCAGCTCTTACCTACCGTTTTTGCTTAATTGCAGAAAAATTTTACAGTATGGGGAATGAAGGTGACACCACACAGTTCTTATTTCCGTATTCAGATTAGAGCCAGAGTTCAGGGCTCTAGCACTGAATTGTGCTCGTGGTCACATGCTTTGCCCCTGAGAATATTGCAGGCAAATGCCTGTGTGTGCGGTTTATTAAGGACAGTTGGTTAACCTGACTGCAGGTGGCCAAAATCCAAGTGAAATTGGATTTTTTATGTATTTTTTTAATTGAAGAAGTGATGGTATGTACCCTTAATTCTTTTTTCATGATGCAGCACAATGATTTACATTTGCATGTTAACTAAAACAGCAAGGCTATAAAATCTGGCACATGTTACACACAGTCATTCTTTAGGCATTTTTTTGAACTCCAGAGCAAGTTACTGCTTTGTTACTGTGCTGTAAATGGCTTTATTCATGTGAGACATTTGACATTAACACACACACACTGTAGTGAATATCTGACTTCTCTAAATTCTTATTTATTTGCTACTCTATATATTTCAACAAAATGTTTAAGACAGAAGAGAAAAAGAATTAATTTCAATATCTGTTTTTAATCAGATATTTCTGTTTTGCAGGAGAATCAATAGGTGATGAAGTTACTAAGCTTTATGAATTATCTCAAAGGTAAGAGCACTGTTGAATGTTTGTTAAATATACTGTTGCTTAATAGGTTGATAAGGATGCTCTGCGTTCCGTAGCACAACTTCAACTGTTTAAGGTTTTTTTGAGAAGGGCTTTTTCTTATGTTGCCTCTTTCATAAATATCCATTTTGGTAATAAACTATTCACAGAATACAAACTCAAGGCTTTTTTTCCCTCCATCTCAGCAGATGGCTTACGTAAGGCATCATGCTACCAAGATTATTCCTGTTATTAGCCCAACTAGGCTTTCTCCTAATTCTCCTCCTAATTTCTGCTCCTAATTGCAGTCCTAATTGTTCCCATGACCTTGGGGCAGGCTCAAGATCACTGAAGTACCGTGCGGTCTCACTTCATCCCCTTATGCTGAAGGTGAAGAGCGCAGGTGCTGTTAAAGCTGCTCTGTGTTGGCTTTATGCCAGCCTGGGATTCTCTGCTGCTGCAGAAATCCTCAGCTTGCACTTCCCTTGACATGAAAGTAACTTAAAATAGGCTAGTGCTGGATGTGAACGCTAGACTTGAGGCCCGTGAATTATTCCTTCTGACTTCAGTGTGGTTAGAATTTCAGTCCAAATACACAGCTCTGATGTACAGAGCATTTTGATGCTCTGTCTCCTGAAACTCTTGCTTTACCTGCGTCCTGTAAATTTGACACCGTGCTATTTCTGTTTATCGTGCTTCCAAAGTAATAAAATCATGTTTGTTATTTTAAAAATGTTTTGTTTGGCACACAAGGGAAGAGGAGAACACCGCAATGTACCAGCAACTCAAGGATGAATCACCTATACCATCTGCTTTTCATAGCTTGTCTGATCTTGATATGTCAGAAAAGTCATCTCTTGGATCACCTGAGCACAAGCCTGAGCTAGCAGAAGGACATGGCATACTGGCACTTCTGCCAACCAGCTTTCCCCCAGGTAAATTTTTCCTCCCAAAGATTCACTAGATATTGGGGAAATGTCTAAATAAGACACAAGGGAACTAATTAAGAAATAACTAGGAATGTTTGTCTGTTTCAGCTTCCCCCTATCTTGTATAATCATTGTAATTTTCAGTAATAAGGCAGACAAAGATGACAATGATTAGAACTACCTTCTGTTTGAAACAATCAAGGATGATATTTTGCATCTTTGTTGTTTTAGACTATCATCTTTTACAGTACTCCAGACAGTCTTTAACTAGACAAGTTATGAAGGAAAACAGACAATTGTCAAGGGATTATTAAACTGAAAAAGAGAAATTTTCTAATTTTATAAAAGCCAGTGTTGTGTTTCCTTGAGAACTGTAAGTGCTGCATAATTAATAAGTGGTGTCATGTTTGACCTGGATAGTTTCACTAAGCACAAGTGAAGCTTGAGGTAGTTTCTTATAGGCAGCGATGAAAATTTAATAGCTGAGATAGCACGTACTTTTCAGGAGAAAAATATTGCAGACTAAACCGGGAGTGTATGACATGGATAAACTGACAAATAAGGCAGTGACAGATAGAACAGATAAGTTCCTGAGTAAAGCTGAAACTTATAGACTATGGAACAAAAATTGTAGAACAGAAAAGCAAGAAGGAAAAGGTACTGTAATGAAACTTGTAAGAAGAAATTTATTTATTAAGGCATGCATTGTGTAAGTCAAAGTCAAATTTATATCTGAGATATACTACTAAGCTTCTTACTGTTAAAAGGAAAATATATAGAAATAGTGTGTTGAGTCTAAATGTGAAGCTGTATTTCAGAAGTTTGGATTCACTTCCAGATATGCGGAAGTTTTTAACTAAGCATAATTATAATCTGCTACAGTTTTGTAGGGAGGAGAAGTTAAAAACAAAAAAATTAAAGCAAGACATTTTTGTATGTTAAAATATAGAACAGGAGTTTCAAGATTGTTTTTCACTAAATGCCTGTATTTCACTAAATGCGTGGTTTGTCTGTTTAGTATATGAAAAAGCTATTATTGTAGAGCCAGATATTTAATGTCTGCCATTTTTAACAGTTCTGTATCATTTTTTAATCCTAACGTATATCAGGCCTGATGAGAGTACACAACAGCAAGAAATATAGTCATTCATTCTATATATAAAGTGGTCTCTTGGTTTCTTTAGAGTTATTAATGGAGCATCTGCAAGAAATTCGAATCCTGAGGCAACGTTTAGAAGACTCCATAAAAACTAATGAGAGACTGAGGAAGCAGCTGGAAAGACAAGTGACAGACAAAGAACTAGATCAAGGTAAGAAGTTATTTCATCACGAATGAAATTCACCTTTTCTACTTGAAGTCTGAAGGATCAAAATCTTTGGGAATTTTTGTCTATTTATTTCCTTTGAGTAAACCCCAAACCTTTACAGTTGGAAAATGAGGGGCTTTCCTCTGAATGCTGCTGTATCTTGAGTTCCAGGAGCAAGCACAGTTTTTCCACACTGCCTCTGGACTGTCATAAGCAGGGACCTAATGTTCCCCTTCCTTGGGATACAGATACACCAGATGTCCTCACAGCTGTAATAGCACACTGCCTAGAAAGTGGGACTTAACTGTTAGCAGGTAGCTTTATGACATTTGATGAAACCATGCTTGAATTTCATCTAGAGAACTGGAAGACCTTTCTAGTCCTGTTATTTTTATCTTTTGGATTTCATTAGATTATAATGGACTTTTATTTTGGGTTTTGTGTTCTGATTTTTAGAATGTTGTTTTGTTTTAATTTGCCACTCTGTGCAGTCAGGGACAGTTACAGGTGAGGAAGCCATTGGTATCAAGATAATTTCAGCATGGCCTAGGCTTGGTAAAAGCAGAGGAGTAGCTTTGCTCTAAACTGCATTGTTACAAAGTTTGAATGTTGTGGAATTAGCTTTTCTACTTCTTCTCCTTTTATATCAGGCATGGTCAGTGCATTGCCACTGCTAACAGGTCCATTAGGGTTTCCTCCTCTGGGACTTTCTGATTGCTTTGAAGCAAATATGTGCTTACATATTGGGACAAAATAGCCTTAATGGAACATGGAGTCCAGACCGTGGTATTCAGCTTGTCATTTGAATTGATTGCTGTGATAAATGTGTTCTACACAAAATGACATTGTGAGTTTTTAATGAGAAATACCTGACAGAAATTGATGGAAATTTTAACATAGATGGTTTTCATTCCAAACTCTAATATACATTAGCGGATGAAAAAGACTAAAAATAGGAATGCAAATTCAGAGTCACTGCTCGCTCTGGTTGGTATTTAACATCCTTGAAAGCCAAACTCTGGGGTACAATTAAAGCTTTTCACAAGAAGGGAGCCAGGCTCTTGCTAAGGAGTTTTTTGTAGCACCTTTTCAAGCACACAACACCGTCATACTTTCCCACACTTTTTTTTTTTGTTCTTGTTCTCCCTTCCACACTTTCTCCCATAGGACAGTTGATTAATATGCAATATTACTCACAGTGGAAGCAGGTAATAAATACATACATGCTTTCCTCTTACTTGGTTTCACTAATATTGACATTAGATTCATTATGTTTTACATCATCTCCACGATCCACTTCTGTTGTTGTTTAAATGGATGCTACCTACAAATGGCAGCTGCTTTCAAGTATAATTTTCACTGATGGAAAGGTGTATAAAAAGCATCCATTTCATTCATGCAGTATTTACGCTGCTGGAAAGGCATGGTGTTCTCATGAAATAACCACACTGAAACAGTTCCAACTCTTTTACAGCTTCATAAAGATTCTGGCAAGGGCATCCATTAATCCACTGAAAGTATATTTTCTTTATAAACTGTCTTATGCCTTCCATCTGTCTTCTTGCTGCCGTAGTACAACCTACGAAGGTGTGGAGGAAGGCAGGAAAAAATAGCTAAATGTTACTGACTTTCAGTGTAAAAAGAAACTCCTGTGTGATACTGAAGCAGATCTTAGCCTTGAAATGTAACTTTTAAAAACAATATTCTACTTTTTACTTAATACTCTTACTTTGTAACATACTTAATTGTTAATGAGAGACTCTTAAATTAATTTTCTTTTGAGTTGTTTGCTCAACAAAACTTAATACGTAGAATTATTCCTGTCTCTGATATTTATTGTATGTATACACACACACATCCACCCACTATTTCTGCCATGCTGCTTTTAGTATTTAGATTTTCTAAATATTTAAATGCCTCTTGGCTTCTAGTATTCTCTAAATGACAAAAGTGCTGGTAATGACTACATCATTACTATAAAGCTGAGATTTGAAGTGCAAGTAGAACTAAAATAATTGCTTCAATCATTTCAAATGTTAGACTTCAAAATAAAATCAAAGGTTTAATTTTGAGTTTCCTTGGTTTCAAATGTTATTAACAGCAGTTAACATTAGAAAGGTTTTATATTTGTTTTTTATAACCCATAAGTAACTGAGGTGTATATTCAGACTTATCTTCAGCTTAGGACATCTTTATTTCATTTTATCTGGGAATGAATATTTATTTCCTTCCCCTTCGCTGTGATTTTCTACAGTATCTGTCTTTCAGTCGGTGTTTCCTTTGAAGCCTCCAAGGCACTTCCTTAGCACTCCCTTTGTCAGCACAGAACAGAATGAAACCTCAGTGTACTGCAATTGTAGGTCCTGATGCTCCACTTCTCTCCAGTTAGTTGGACCTTTGCATCTATGGAGAGTGTCATTGATGTCAGCAGGGTTCTGCGCAGAAGTACTAGTCCCAGTAGCGGGGCAAACTGCAGAATTGTGGCCTTATTACCAGTGGATCTACATTATCTCTTATTATGTAAGATAACTAATAGTTATATTCTAAAGCTTTTCAGTAGGACTGTGATAGCATAACTTTTCAAATAGGATAAAGCTGGGTGATGGGCAATAAATTAAATTAGAATCGAGATGAGACCATCAAGCTTTGCCACTTCAAGTTGAATTGCTTTGTTAAAATCTGAAAGGAAAAAGCCTTTTGAGTTCACGTAGCTACCTCAACTCTTTAACATATAGATAGTAAAATGCCATTAGTGCCAGGCTTCTAGAGCCTTTGAGTCTTTCAGTAACGACAAGAGGTGCATAACATGGCACACTACATCCCAGTTAGGTAGTGAGTAAAAGCCTCAATTGGGATTACAATAAAATGAGATTACTCAGAGGAAGTGCAGCACATCAAATTGAATTGAACTACCAGCGCTGAAAGGCATCCTCCTCATATATTCAGCTAGTTTTTTGCTCGCCAGTTATTTCTCTATCAAGCAAATAGTTGACATTCTTGTTTCTGAAGCTTTAAAGCGCAGTAGATACTGAGATAACCAATCAACTGAAACATACTTTTAATAGTAATGTTAATTCCAGTGAGTTCCTGAAGTGTTTTACTAACTAAAAGTAGATTATAAGGGACAATAACAATTACTGCACTTCCATTTCAGAAGCAGCTACCTGGAGAGTGGAATAAGGCAGTTTCCAGAATGCAGTGTAATATTAAGCATCACTATGGGATGAATACCCAAACAGGAAATTAAGCAATTGAGCACTCAATTTAATAGTTAAATTCATATGACTAGTGCCACAAGATCCTCAGAATAGGTTTTATTGGCCTTAAATTTCAAAAAGTCAGATATTTTAACCTGTGCTGAGTGCGCTTGGTGGCACTGGAGAGAAGCCTGTCCCTTCAGAGGACAGGAAAACTCATCTGCGGAGAGGTGTGGAGAGGCTGCATCATATGGACCAATCTCTGGATATGACTCTTTATCTCATTGACTCTTCGTGGAAGCCCTAGTTACCCATATTTAAGACTGGTGGTCTTCATCCGTATGATCCTAAATGTATTTTCAGTTTGTAATCAGAGACCAGTGTTGTGATTCCTGCTATATCTTCTAAACTGACGTGGTAGCAAATGTATCATCAGACTTACTACCTGGAATTCAATTTCAGTAGAATGCTGAAATAAGGTTTTCACAAAATACTGTAGACAGTATTTTGTACAGTTTACAGAAATTTAAAAAAATAGCAGCTCTAGAAAATACTTTTACATTTTGTCCCATTGCATTTTTACCTGATAGGTAAAAACTACTATGGATAATTTTGCAGTTTGTTAATGACTGGCGAGTGATGGGAGGTGTTTGTGATGAAGAGCTTTGATTCACTTGGCATTAACCTGAGTTGCCTCTCAGTTTGTAGGGATAACCTTTAAAATATCTAAGGGATAAATATATTCCATAGCATGTTCTTTCTGCAATTTTTAAAATTGTTCTTGTCTGAAAAGTTTAATATTTAATGACCTAGAGATAACTCATAAAACATTTTTATGTATATATTTATAGGTTCTGCAAACATTTTTATCCATGGCTCAGAACAACATAATTCCCTGACTTCTGAAATTCATTTCCTGAGGAAACAAAATCAAGTTCTGAATGTAATGCTAGCAAAAGGATCCAGAGGTAAAATGTAAAACGGCTTTATAGCAGTAGACTGCAACTCATTTCAAATTAGCAAACAATAAAGTATCTAGAGTTCATTTATTAAATTGACCCCCCCTTCTTCCTACTTCTGAAATTCTGTACTCAGAGCATTCAAACTGGGTTCAACAGTGATGGAGATGGAGCAATGTTCCTTCATAGCATAGTTCTATTTATTCATTGCATTTTCAGTTTAGATGTGCTTTCATTTCTTTATTGTTTTCATATGTTTCTTTATGTGTTCTCTTTTTTATTATTATTATTCTGTCTATGCTATTAAATACTGCTTTCGTGCCCCCTTTTCCCCTTGCCTCTGTCCTGAAGTTCTCCTTAAAAAAACAAACATGGTAAATAAACTAAAATTATTTTTGTTAATTAAACCATCAATACAGAGGAATTGCAAAGGGAAAGAAAATAATCACTCCTAGGTTTAGGAGTCTGCTGCAGAGGGCTGACTGGACAGGTCTTTTTTATTGGGAAGCACTTTGCAGGAGAACAGAACTGAGAGAAACCATTCAGAAGTATCTGTAATCTCTCAGGTTAACATTAAACTTATATTCACACCTGTGAAGACAGAACATTACAAACCTATGCTATTTTTTCCCCCAAGAAAAACAGCTGCTAGTAGTTCTTACAGGCAACTTAAGCTAAAATTAGATTAAAGATATCTTTATTTTCAGGGCAGCATAAAGCCTATTTGTATAAAAGCACTCGTGTGTGCATTTTCTCATCTGTTTAGCACTTCTTGGTGCTTAACAGTTTGTTCAAGTTCTACTTTTTTAATAACACAAGGTGTTACTGCTTTTGTTTCTTTCTGTCTTTGACAATATGGTATGATAATATCAAGGTTTTTTGGTGTACAAACCAGATTAAAAAAAAAAACCCACATTACTGCCCTAGTGTTTTGCAGTTATGCCAGTGTCTCTGGAGTTTGTCGGCTTCTGTGTTTTTTTTTTTCCTGGAGATACTGGAGAATGAAAAGCCTCCTAAGTGCTTCCTGCTTGCCTTAGTCTCCAGTGTTTTCTGTCTAGTCTTTGACTGGTTGGGAGCCTTGACCTCTTCAGTGGTGTAGTGCTGGAAGGTACCTGTTTAGCAGCACATGGGAATTACCGTTTTCATACACTTTTGACAAGTCTGCTCAAGATAAGTGAATTTCTAACTGTCAGGAAATGGACCAGTTCCTCTCTGTTGTTTCTTTGCCTCCTTTTCAAATGTTAAATCTAAGGTCACAAACTTGGTTATTTGTCCCTTCAAACCTCTCTGGTAGTAGGCACTCCTATCATCAGGTGCCCCCTACCAACACTTCTTTGCCACAGAATCAATTGGGGTGAATTGTTTTTTCTAAGGAAAGAAGGACTGGTTTCATAGAGCTTGCAGGTAAGTAGTGCTAGCAAGGAGAGGATGGAAGGATTGCTAGGGGACAAAGAGATGGGAACAACCCTAGTCAGCTATTTCCTCCCTAAAAATGAAGCTGAATTTGTTATTTGATGAGGCTAGCCTGTCCTCCTGAACAATTTCAAGAGGTGCTTGGATCATTTGCCTTATCAGGTTGTACACAGTTTTTCTATTGATCTCTTTTATTGACTCCTTCGAGAGTCCTGAGGCTTGAATGTTGTACAGAAACTTCATCTACTAAAAATAATTAAAACACAAAATATCAAAATCTTAAAACTCACAAGAGCATCTGTTACTTTGTCCATCTCTAAGAAAGCTGATTTTGTTGAACGCATGGGTTTAGCATGTTTTGGGCATTGCAAATACCTTTCATTTCTTCTTGTAGATAAACAAAAGGAAAATGAAAAATTAAGAGAATCCATTTCTAAGAAGAATGCAATCATTGAGCATCTTCACAAGGATTATGAATGCATCAAGAAAGAAAATGAAAGATTGCAGAAACTAATTGGCAAAAAGGAGGATGAAACCAGATATCTGACACGTGAGATTTACAGCAGTCGTAATGAATTAAACAGGTATTGATTCTGTCCACATTTAGACTTTCATTTAGAGAAGAAAATTGGCAATGTGACGTGCATGTATTTAGCTGTGGCCGCTAACGTTACAGTAATGAGGTGCAGAGCAATATTTAAAAGGCAAAGGGAAAAATACAGAGGAAAGGAGAATGGATTTCAGATTTTGAAATGAAGAATAAGAAGAATTTAACTTTTAACTCAGAGGTTCATTGGAACATTGCAGGTTGCAAACAGAAGCGAATGTAAAGCAACATCAGCTCTCTGAGAATGACAAATTACTGCAGTCGCTCCGAATTGAACTCAAGGTCTATGAAAAGTTGGAAGAAGCAAGGAGAAAGAAGACAGGTATAAATGCGTGATTGTTTCTGCACAGTTCTTGGGCCTTGCAACCCTTCGCTCTCCAAATGTGATGTTGAGTATTTACTTGCTATCCAAACACATGCTGTTCAACTCCCGCAGCTAGTGCTTACTCAGATGCTTTCTCTTAAGACTCTTATTATGTGAGTAGTGTCTTCTCTCTAGGGCTAGAGAGCAGTGCTGGCACTGGTTTCTAAATAAGCAGAGACATTTAATAATTTCCTGTGTGTTTTTTGTCACTAAAGATCAGGGGTAGGAATGAGACTTATGAGCTTTCCTACCGTTTTATGGAAATTACACCACCACACAGTTGGTGTTAAGGTTAGGTAAAAGTGTCATCTTTACCAGACTAGAAAGTTCATCTTTACTGCGTGCTTTGTATAGGATTCAGCAAATTTCCCATTACAAGTTTATGTAGAAGTTAATTTTTCTTCGTGCTTGTTGGCATAGGGCTTTAAGCCAAAGTTGGCTCAGGGATAGAAGTAGGTTTTCCTTGTGGAACTCATAACATAATTAGAGAGTAGCAACACCATCCGCATGCTGTTGTGAGCCCCTTGCTGCTCTCTGGAGAACAGTTTGATTTCAGCATGGAAGAATACACAGAATCATTTCTGTACTGACTGCCTTCTATGAAAAGGCGAACACGGCTCTTGCTTTTCTGAGGTTCCTCTGGTTGCCAAGTGATCACTGTTCTCTTTTCTTCCTTTGGTGTATAAAATTAAATGTACTCAATCCCTCCTCCTGACTCCAAGAATACCTGTTCTCTTTTCTTTCCCCAGACTGTGTATTAATGCACTTCAAATTTTGTAAATCCTCTTCATTCTCTTATTATTATAATATTGCTTTTGGCATGAGACCTGCTAGCTTTTATGGACAAAGTGAAAATAATTTTCAGCTCTTTTAAGTCTTTTGAGGATAGAAGCAATTAAGACCTGCTTTTTTGTTGAACCATTATCTCAATTCTGTTTGTAGTTAATTCTTAATATTGAGGATAAAGCTGGCTATAATTTACTTGTTCACCATTTCGATAACGGGATTGTTTTAATTGTTAAAGATGTGAAGTATTTCTGTTAAAATTTTCTCAGATCCTAGACACGATGCATCCGAAGAATTTCGAAAAGATCAAAATAATCCACTTGACTTACATGAACTATTGACTGAAATACAGAGTTTGCGAGTACAGCTTGAAAGAAGTATAGAGACAAACAAGATTTTACATGAGAAATTAGAGGAACAGCTTTCAAAAGAAAAGAGAGAAGAAGTGGGCTCAATGTCAGCTGTGAATATCAACTACCTTTTCAAACAAGAATCTCAGCATTATGCAGGAATGAATGGTACTGTGCCATACTTGCTTGTATTATACTGTAGAACGCATGCATCTCTTTTAAAAAAAGATGATGCTTTTCTCTTAAAACCTCATACAACTGTGCAATTTGGGCCCTATCAGCCTTTCAGTGTGTTTCCTGTTAGAGCTATTAGTGCATCTGGAGGTGAAGTGCACACTGTACTGTCTTATAGCCTCTAACTATCAGGTGCCTTTCATTCAAGTAAGGCATTTACAGGCAGGATCTGGGGTGGAAGGATGCCTACATTATATTACCATAAATTTTGCTTACCTTGGGATTCTTCTCCTTAATGCACAGCTCTAGCATTTGTGAAGAGTGACTATATGTTACTCAGGAATGATCAACAAGTGCACAAGATGATGTTTGTTTAAAGTTGTCCCCTCTATGCCTTTGAGGAATCTTTTTGTGTTTAATCACTGTTAAGTGATATCATTTTAGCAAATTGGGCAAATTGTGATGTTTACACTCAGGGTTAGACTATGGTCCCAGTGTAAGTACATGTGGGATACAAAGGGCACAAGAAGGTTCTTCCTTGCTAATGCTGCTAAGGTTCGCTGAATAATAACATCATCCTGTACTTACAGCATAAGTATAGATGCTCCTGACTGTAGAGGTATGTATGTATGCCATGCTCTGGAAAGGGAAAACAGTGGCACTTTTTGTGTCCTGGTAGGACAGGGGACATGTCCCACACATGCTAATCTAACAGTATGCACCACGAAGAACAAGGTGTGCCAGTAAGAGGAATAGTGTGATTGCTTGTGCCTCAAAGGCACGGGACATGGCGGGGTTTCTTACCACCTTCTTCTCTGGAGCATCAATTGTGCCCAATTTGAACCCTCCACCAGGTGAAAAACATAATGAATGTACTCCACACCACCCTGTACGAGTAAGGGAGATGCTGACTGTAGCAGATACATTTTAAAGATTGCAAGCCTTTTCTGTGCCCTTCGTGCTTGAACAATAACTTTACAATCATGTGCCTCATACAGAGATGTCTATTTAGAGCCAGTCATGATCAAGTAGATGTGGAGCAAGGAGTATAAACCACCAATATCCCCAAATTACACTTTTTCCTGATAAGTTTATAGATAGAGTCCTAGATGTTGCTCTTGACCTACATCAAATAAGGCAGTTAAGAGCTGGAGAAGCTAGTTATTTCCTTGAGAAAATTGAGATACCGGTTTGATCATTTACTTTGATATGGAGCAGGAAGACTCCTCCGAATGTCACAGCCAAATTTATTACCTTTCTAGTTGTACTGTGATACTTTACCCATGTCTTATTTTCTCACAGGGTTTTGGGGAATTTGAAAGGTCCGAAGAGGGATGATATACATAGGATCTAATGCATGGCATAGCTGAGAAGAATGTCATAATTTTGTGGAAGTTAATGGGAAGCTTAGATTTGTTGATTTTACCATATTCATTCGGGGTGTATTTTAGATTTTCTGTGTACAACTTGATTTTGAGAGATGTGTAGGACTTTGGATGGATGNAATGGGAAGCTTAGATTTGTTGATTTTATCATATTCATTCAGGGTGTATTTTAGATTTTCTGAGTACAACTTGATTTTGAGAGATACATAGGACTTTGGATGGATCTAAAAGCATAAATGTAAGTAAATGCTGACAAATGCATGCCCTCAGTACTAGAAAACCAGCTTGTTCCCTTGTTTCCTGACCTGAAATGGAACACCGGCAAAAAAGCCAGAACACAAGGAGGGCCAGTCATCTTTATCCCAAACTCTCTGTTTGAGACAACTCTAGTGTTCATCTGTACTTCATGTAAGAATAGAAATTAAAACTTTTTTTGTTCCTGTCCTAGGTACACACTTAGCACCTAGAGATGATTTAGACAACATTTCACACTGCAGTAGCACCTCATCTTCCAGCACTGCATGTACCCCTCGACTTGTGCCTGGCCATCGTATGTGGGCAGACAAAAACGGGCGTCATGTTCTGGGCTTGATTGAGGATTATAATGCTCTGCGGAAGCAGATTTCGGAAGGCCAGCAGGTTGTAGCAGAAATGGAGATTTCTTTAAGAGAAGTCACTGGTATGAAACTGCCAGAGCCTGGAATCAAGGTAAATGGTGAAAGATGTGATGTGAAATCACAGGTGAAATAGTGAAAGAGGATGGTGAATTTTTGCCTAGAAATGCAAGATGTGCAGATACAGAACAAGACAATTTTCGCTATGAACTACAGCAAAAAGGAAGGATCTGTGCATGTCCATGGCAGATAATAATGAACTAAGAAACTTATATTGCAACAGGAAAAACTGAGGTCAGACATTTGAGAAATATGCCAGTGGTAAAAATAGTGAAATGCTAGATTGGAGACTGCTCAAGGACCCTGTTGAATCACTATCACTGGAGGCACTTTTTTAAAGAACAGGTTACATTAATGGTTTTGAAAAATTGCATAGAGTTTTCCTGCCTTGGAGCAGCAAGGTGAACTAGGTGACTAATGAAGGTCCCTCTCACCCGTATGATTTTAAGATAAAATAAATGTTGCAAAGACCATGCCCCATAGGTCTTTAAAAAGCAGAAGTTGCTAACTGCATGGTTAAATTTTCGCTATTTCTCTTTTGTAGTTATAATTAGTAAAGCTATTGAAGATGCAGTTTATAACAACGCTGAAGTTCTTTTTGTGGTATCACGTGTACTCACACAATAAAACAATGTCTGGATGACAATTAAGGCTCTCTGAAGAATCATATTCAAATGACCTAGTTAAAATACTAATAATGCCTGAAAAAAAGTAACCTCCTTGTAACAGTCTATCTTTTATTGTTGATGATGGTGGTATAAAGATAAAAGGAGTAAGTTTTACAATTTGCAGTTTCCTGCACAGCTTTTGCATTTCTGAATTTTCAGACTATTCAGAAAATGGGATGCTTTACAGGATAGGGGGATTCTATGTGAAATATGTATTTAGATGATATGTTGGATGGGGGCAGGAAATCTGGATGCTTTTCTTTCTTTACCTTCCCCCCCCCTTTATCACAATTGCACTGGTAAATTATTTGCTCCCTTGCATTTTTTCCCTCCTTTTTCTCTTTTATTTCACATTTATGCAATTTCTTCAATTTGGTTTTCTCATTTGTCAGCAGAGGAAAACATTTTATGTGTGTCCTGATAGTTATTTTAGCATTAAATGGAACAGTTTAAAGGGTCTGCTAAGGAAGAAACATCTATATTGCTTAAATTGATGTCTGTAGTCATTTGACTTTCAAATACCATGACACAAAATGCAAATGGAGAAAGAGTGTAGCCAACTATTTCCATAGCAAATCTAGTAAATGTAACCTATTATTAATCATGGGTATTGATTAGAATAAATCTTCTTCTTCCCTCAAATTTTCATATAATGTATAATTCAACAGTCTGTTTAAACTAATAAATGAGCTTTCTTGTGGCACCCAGTAGCTGTGTACATCATCTTAAATATGAAATCTTACTAAGTGGATTTACACTATTAATTAAGATGACAATTTCATAATATTTTAAATGTAAAATATAACATATCTGTAATCCCACGATATAGGTGCCAGACCAGGCGTCACCGCGTAGCTTTTCTGCACATGTCCACACGGTACAACAGATTTTAGAAGAGGCTGCGCGTTTATTGAAACTTCTCTGGAGAGTTTCCCTTCCTCTGAAGGCTGCACACAACGCTGCTCATGGTGCTCAGGTACTGCTATGTTTTATTTTGTGGGGCTTTTTTTGAATGGTTGTAACATGTGTCAAGGAAGAGGCATGAGTTAGTCTTCAGGGGCTTGGGCTGCCTAAATCTTCATGGTGAGACACTGCAGACTGGGTATCCTGTGTTCACAATCTTCAACAGATTTCCCGAGTGACATGTTGCTAAGGCCAAACATGTACTGGTTTTCTGTCTTGATCACAGCATGCACTGAGGGGTTTATTCACAAAAGACTTCATAGTAAAGACGTAGTCTGTAATACCTGTTTTGTCATAGTCTGGAAATGGAGACAGGTGACAACCATTCCATTTTAATGAGAAAAGTGTTGGTGTCTCTTGATATAAAAAAACAAAACAAATTAAATTTGGTTATGTATATATGCCAGTGACAACAAAAATTTCAGCAACTTTGATATAACCTGAGCTACATTTTACCTTTATGTTTTTGATACCTAAGCTGTAAAATAGGAAGTTTTTTTTTAAAGGGCGACAAAAACTCACGACAAGTTTTATATCACTTTAACTAAAAAGGATTGTACTATGCAAATGAATAAAAGTGAAGTGAATGAGGAATGAATTATCTATACTGTCATAATACTACCACTCAACAATGAAACTGTTTGAAACTCTGGCTTTAAAATAAATCTGAAATGTTTTCCCTGAGGTTTTTGCATGTGCTTCTTCAGGGAGATAGGATATTGCTGGAAAAATAAAGGTTTAGGAAAGCAAACATTTAATATATCATTTTTATAACATTAAAAATATTTTTAGTGGCCTTAAACATGTAAAATCATAAAAGTAGTGAGAATAAACTGTGTTGTCTAATACAGATCACTCATATTTCATTTCCATATTTTGGATGACTTGGGAAGTACGTATACTTACATTTTACCCTTACATACATAAAATTTATATGCTATACAGCATATAAACAGCCAACAGCTATATGTTGGCTTGGATTGCAGTCTCAGAACATAACACAGAGATGCACAAATGTGTTTTAAAATATCTGTGATGCATCTAATTCTTACTGGCTTAAACCTTCCTGGTTTGGATTGATCCCTCCTGAAAAATCTGACCCTACAGCGGAGATCTCAGAATAGAAGCTAATAGAAGCTTTTCTAGAGTTTCTTACCCCATCTGCCGAGATCTTAAGGACATTTGATTGCCTCTGATGTCTTAAATGCTGTATATGAAAGAATGTCTCTTGAAGTTTGATTCTAAAAGATACCGAGCATTCACTGCCTTCTGTTCAGCCCCACAGGAGCTGTGAATAATCAGCTCTTCTGAAGAGCTAAATGCTAGGGGAGAATTCCAGAAACATTATTATTTAACAACTGCTACAGCAGCAAGAACAAAATTACAAGTTTAAGTTTGCATGCAGATCCAGAACAGCAATACTACAGTCTAAATCAGGGCTGCTAGTGGTGCTTTTCTCCAAGATACTGACTCTAACTTGGATGGAAGTGGTGGTGAAAACTAAACCTTAAATAATGATGCTATCAAGTAATTTTGCAAAAGAAAATATGCCTGTCACTCGTAAGATACCTACCTTTCACCCCTTTGATTAAGTTAGTATTCACTGTTAATTTCCATCCCTAGAGAAAGAAGCTGCAAGTTTTGAACCTGGCACACAGGATACTTGCTGGTCTCACAGCACTGGCCTTCATTATGTTTTCCAATTGAGAGCAAAAGTCATAAAACGAACACAAGATTAAAAGCAAAATAAACATTAGAGTGAAGTCTTTTCTCAGAATATCCTAACAAATAATTGTGATAAAAGTCAGCTAAGGCTACATCATTAATTATAACACTTTTCTCTGTAAATTATTGCTGCCTCGTCGCAGATAGCAGGAGGGACAAGCAGTGAATAATGTGGCATTCCTTTAAAGAGTTTTCTGTGCTCTGGAGAAGTCTGAAGGCTCTTGTACAAAAGTATAGAGGAATTAATCATGTGCAATATATATTTTTAATGGTTCTAATATAATATTTTATTCTTTCAATTTAGGATGAAGGAATGAAAGCAGAAATATTCAGGTTGCGTAAGAAACTATCTGAGCAAGAGAAGAAGTTACACAGCACAGTGAAACGCTTGCACTCTACCAACCAGCTGAAGGAGAACATGGAGAAAGTCATCATTGATCAGTGTAAGTGATTGCTGCATTCCGACTTCTTATTTTATTTTTGCACTTCTTGGCTAACCAGCTAAGTTAAGAAGCAATGAAATGACTGTAATGTGGTATTTTACTCTTAAAATAGATCTGAAAGATTATATGGAAATATGAAAACAGGCATGACATAGGCTATATTCCAGTTGTGCTAGACTGCATGAACTTCTTGAGATTTACGGATTCTGCCTTAAAATGTAATCTGTTCATCAGCAGATGTTTGAATGGAGCTACACCTTTCCTCTGCCTCCCCAATCCTGTGGCAATATGTGTATTACTGGAGGTCGATTTCTTTTCTTTTAAAATTCTGTCATTAAATTCTCTTAGTGATAGGACTGACTCATTGGTCTATGCAAACATAGCATTCATGTTCATGAGTAATTATTTTGGAATGTAAGATGTTATGCAACACACAAAGAAAATGGCCATACTACTTTTAAGTTACGTAAGTCATTTTAAACGCAGCATAGTGCTTTTAATGTTATCTTGTTCCATAGCTTACAATTTTATATTGATGTTGCATATATTTTCTGCCTGAAGATTGCTGATTCAATATTTTTGGCTGCTTTTGGTCACTTTTCAGAGGTATTGTATACAGTGACATAAAAGTTACTTTTATTAAATACAAAATTGTTTTGTTCAGGTTTAGATGTTGAATAGCTCAGTTTGGAGTCATCATAACAAAATTTAAGCTCTTTTACTAGATCTGTCTGCCCAAATAGTATCCCTGGGATAGAATTACTGATTTACCTTGGTTAGCTCTTATGTTCCAGTAACATCTCTTGAAGACTTGCTGGGTAACTGCAGTAGGGCTCTGCAGAGCATAAACCTGTAGATTTTGGCCTCTTCTTATCTTTTCCTCTTCTTATCCCCACAGCCACTACCCTGACCCTTTCTCCCCAACACCCTCAAAAACAAGCCAGAAAATCTCCCTCTTACTTTGCTCACTCTTTTTCAGCATATTGAACCTCTTCTTAACTAGGTCCTAATAAAATGAAGCCTGCCTTTTCTGAAATCCATCTGAATGCAAAGTACTGCCTGGCTAGTAGCAACTCCACTATTAGTGTCTGAATTCTTTTCATGTACTGAATTTGATATTTTTGATTTAGAAATATCTAGTTTGCCAGATGAAATGATTTTAGTAGCAGAGCTCTTCACAAGCAGAGTACTGTGCTACCCAGAAAGACCCAGATACAATTTTCAGTAAGTTTCATTGATTATGGGAATTATGGGTGTCAAGTTATCTTTGCCTTAAAGAGCAATTTCAGAAATGTTTCTATATTGCATCTGTACACAAATTCCTGACCAAGCATACAGCAAAAGTGGTGAATCATAGGGAGCTACCGAATTTTATTACCATGTATACACTTCTTTTTATTTCTTTCTTTCTCATTTTGCTAGTAAGAAACCACAGGTATCCCAGGAGGTGACCTTGACTGCCTCCATTCTCTAAAATTCCTCTTTGCTAGTCACCTCTACAGAGAATATTCAGGCTCCCACTGTTAATTTACTTGAACATTCCTAAATATGTTTAGAGTCAGAGACTGGAACATTCTTGTGGCTCTGAGTTTTCTGTACTATTTCTTCAGGAGAGCAAGAACTCATTGCTTATGAAACCTCATCTGAACCTCTGAACATGGAACAAGGCAGAGCCAAATTGCAGTAATCTGCCAAGGGTATAATTATCTCATGACAGCTATACCCTTGGAGTTGTTGGGTTCTTATTATTGTAATGAAAAATCTTTATTATGGCTAAATTGTTTATTTTTGAGACTGGAATATTAAATTGGTACTTGTGAATGGTATTTCTCAGTGGTTATGGAGCTGACACAGATTAGAGAATCACATATTTAACCTGACATTTCTAAATATCAGTTTTGTTTAGCAGCATCCCCCTCCTCCATTCACAGGTCTTTTTCTCTCCCCACGGAGGCTAAACTAGCTACATAAATAAAGAAAACTTGGAACTCGACAGAGCAAACCACTTGCTTTCCTCTAAGCACAGAGGTTGCTTTGTCCTTGGACTGCTGGAGGAGCTGACTGACTTGTTCCACCATCTGTCGTCCTCTTCCCATCCCATCCTTTCCCTAAACTTCTCCATCCCATCATTTTCCTCTTCTCCCTGCCCTCAATAGTCTAATACACAGCAAGTTGTAGTTAGATCATTTGCCATCTTTCCTTAAAATGCATGGAAGGACTCCCTTCTGTAATCTTGGATTAAAGGATCCAGTCTCACACGGGGCTGTGCACATCTATGATGTTAAGGGCAGGGGAGAGATGTGCATGTTTTCACATACATAGTTCTTCTTAAGGGTGAAACACTTTAAAATTAAGACTTTCCAAATGGTTACATCTGAGAAGTTGATTATTGGCTAGATGGAATATAGACCATGGAGCAGGAAAGAACATTGAACAGTTAAGTGGTGAACAGGGTTTATCTGGTCACTGTCCATGTTGTAAATATATGTGCCTTATATATATTGTATCTTATTTAGTATTTAGTCATAAGACATCAGTAGAGAGAACTTTATAGAAAAACTTTGCCATATTCTGTTTAATCTGCTCTTTCTTTCCAGTGGTTTTAACCCATGATGTCCTGAAGAAAGCTAGAGGAAACCTGGAAGTAAGTAAAATTTCAGCTTACATTTAAAGCTACTGACATTTATTCTTTGGAAGTAGTCTAATTTACTTTAGGTTTGCTACTGGGGCATGATGTTATTATCAAGTCTAGGTGATAGCAGTTTAAGCATGATAAATATTCCCATATGCGTTGTTTAAATTAGAGTTTTATGACCGAACAAGTAACTAGTTACGTAACTGAGGAACTTTTCTGATGCTTTTGCTAGATTAATATTCATAATATGTCCTTCTTCCTCCAGTAGTTTAGTTTCAGCAGGTCACAGTCCAATAACCTGTTTTACTGGCTAAGCTCACAAAAAGAACACTTATTGAAAG
Source organism: Crypturellus undulatus (assembly GCA_013389825.1). Classification (NCBI taxonomy): domain Eukaryota; kingdom Metazoa; phylum Chordata; class Aves; order Tinamiformes; family Tinamidae; genus Crypturellus; species Crypturellus undulatus. The sequence goes on along the minus strand of VWPW01026045.1, from coordinate 3,104 downwards.
CCTGTATATGTTCTAACAACCAGTGCTGCCTTTTTTAAAATCTAGACCCACTAGGCAAAGCTGCTGTAAACAACTACTTGCTAACACAGGATATTATATTAGTTTGACTGTTTATGCATTCACACTTCTTGCATCCTAAATCATATCCTTCTCCTTGCATATTCCACTCTGAATGATGGACCATTTCCCCGATCCCCCTTAAGTTTTCCATGAATCTTTCCTTCATTATCTTTGACAACAGTGGCCTTATCAAAGCTTTTCCTTCAGCAGCTGCTCTGCTCTTTTCTCATCCCTCCCCAAGTTATAAGTTGATGACATAAAAAAGTCTCCAGGCTTGCAGAAACCTTATCCTTTAATTTGAAGGAACATAGGAGTTCATATTTGCAGATCCTTTTGCAGGATTATGGCCCAGCACTAGGAACAAATTGCATGCAGTTGAAGTACTGCAAAATAGAGCAATAATTATTGCTTTTCTAACCAGGTTCAACCAGCGGAGAATCAAAAAGCGGCTTCCTTTACCAACAAAAAAAGGATTCTCTGAAGGAGAAAGGTCCGTTAATAAAGACTGTTCCCCGTGCTTATTGTTTGATTCTTCGTGCCTTACTATTTATTGATGTAAAAATGTTCATTTAGCTCTTTTATTGCAGTCAGACTTTGTTTAAAAAAAACAAAAAAGAAAAAAAAAGCAAGAAAAGAAAGCAAAGCTTTTGGTAAATAACTTATTTAACAGAAGAAAAAAAAAAAAGAAGATAGTTTTTAATATTTATTACAGAAACCGGTACTGGAAGAAAAAGAAATCTAGATTTTTTTTTAAGTTGTCTCCTTTGAAATTTTATATTTTTACTTGTGTTAGTTAAACAGATCCAGAAAGAATCAAGAGCACGGTCTTCTTCTCAACTGTTTCTAGATGGCTAAAATTAAATAATGTAGTTTTAAAAAAATGCTTAGTTCTGCCACTTGTCATTGTTTTGTAGCACTGTGAGAAATGTTCAGTATTTTAGAGCATTTTAAACCTACACCTGGAAGATTCTTCTAGAAGGCACCTGATGCTGAGCTTTCTCATTATTGTATTAGAAACTTAGATTTGATGCTGGGTCTGAAAATGTTACTTAGAATCCAGCAATTGATTAAAGTTTAAAACAACCACAAGTCTGTTTGTATGTTTTTGTTAAAACAGCAGAAATGTGAGCACTTACTGAGCAAAGCAGCTCATGGCAGTGTTCATAGCAGCTGGCATGGATCATTGATTCCCTGAGAATGACTGAAATTAGCCCCTATCTGCAGTCTGGTAAGGTAGCGTAGAAGAACTTGTCAGGACTCAGTGCGGATGTTGAAAACTGGTGTTCAAGAAGTCCCAATCCAGAGATATTTTGCTAGTGGCAAAATGTTACACACTGCTGAGACTTGTACAGAGAGGAAGGAGATCATTTTGAGGGACACAGTTCTGCAATCCCTTCTTCTGCTGAAGATATTTCTTGAATTTAAAGAAAACTTTTATTAAGGGTGTTTGTGTCCCACATGGATATAAATCATAGGAACCTTTTGACCAGGCAAGAGAATATTATCATAAAATGTCTGCTGTGCATCCTGTGTGCTCCACTCATCCTGCCTGGGGCCGAGTTTACCTTCAGTCTTGGCTCCCGGAGCAATCAGAGCTGATCACAGGCAATGTGCTGCTCACGTTGATATTCCAATATCGCATCCTTGGGCACTGCAAAGACAGGCTTAATCCTGTTGCTGAGCCTGATACAAAATGGTTGGGGCTGTTCCTTTCCCTGGGGACAGATCTGGACTCCCCAATTCTGCAGAATTGCCAGCACAGCCCCTAGGCACAGCACAAGGTGCAGATAATCTGGTCCCTACCAATTAGTGGGATGGTCTATTCCATCCTTGGAGAAGCGAAGTTTCCCCTACCACTGTTGTGCATGTAAATGAATTTTTATTAAAGAAAAGTAACACAAAGCCCAAGAGTTGCACTCACAGCTCTCGTCCATCCAGGGAAACGCACAGTCAAGACCAAAATATTGTCGGCTTCGCTGACAGCAGGGGGAAGCAAATTCATTCATCTAGATTAGAGAAAATATACTGGAAAAAAATGAAAAAGTTAAAAATAAACTTTGCAAATGGAGATGGGGGAAGGCAAAGAAAGAGCGCGCAGCCAAACTTGCACTTCAGTCTCTTCACACGTTATTGTCCTCACAGCTCACTAAAAACGTCAAGTTAATTTTACTAAGTAGCTAAATTATAGACACTCAGATGCAATCAGAATCTGCTATACATTTCAACTTTCAAAATTAATCATCCTACGTTTTTTGAGTTATAACACCTGAAGAAAACAGCTGTACATCTATATATAGGCACCCAATTCTCTTGGTCTTCTTACAGCCTTTTCTATTTCCACACCATCTGTACTTAAAAATAAATAAGTATTTTCCATTCCTGAGCTGATTTACCACTTATTTCTTCACGTCCCCCTGCTGTGCCCGCTCAGAGCTCCTCTCCTGACCCCTTTTTCTTTCTGATCATCTGCAAGGGCTGCATCCACTTTACAGTACCCTGAGCATCCTCCCCAGGCAGGGCGCTGGGTTCAGCCTCACTACTGAAATTGGGTTAGCCGCCCCAAAATTTGTAATATCTCATCACCTCTTTAAAAAGAGATGATTCTGCGAGATCAAAGTGTTTCATCTTAATGAGAAGTGCCTCTTAAATACAGGCAATTTACTGGGCTGGTTTAAAAATAATTAACGAAAGAAAGAAAGACAAACGCCTTCCAGATGGAGGGCTGCAAAAAGACAAAGCTTATGGAGTGTTAAACTTGGTTGCCATTGAACAAAATTACATTTTCCTTTAGAAATAATTATGCAAAGGGAAAATCAGCTGCATAAGCAAATGGGATGAAAGGAGGGGCTCATTTGCTCGGCTCATTCCTGACCACACTTGGTTTTTCTGTGCAAGGTGAGTCAAAATGTGGCTGAGAGAGAGCAGGTGGGAGGAATAGGTACAGTGGTCACCAAAGGGACCAAATAAAAGTATTATTCAAAAATCACAGGTAGTTTCTTGTGTTAAAAATACTCACTAATGCAGTTGCACATTTAAAAGCAAAA
>VWPW01026043.1:42756-122270 GCA_013389825.1 Crypturellus undulatus | reverse complement strand
GATTGAGAACTGGCTGGATGGAAGAGCCCAAAGGGCGGTGGTAAATGAGGCCAAGTCTAGTTGGCAGCCTGTGGGAAGTGGTGTACTTCATGGGTCAGTTGAGCCCAGTGGCTCAATGCTGTCCGTCTTGTTCATCAGTGACTTGGACGAGGGCACAGAGTGCACCCTGAGCAAGTTTGTGGACGATACCAAGCTGGGAGGAGTGGCCGACACTCCAGAGGGCTGTGCTGCCATTCAGAGGCACCTAGGCTGGTTGGAGAGTTGGGAAGAGAAGAATCTCATGAGGTTCAGCAAGGACAAGTGCAGGGTCCTGCACCTGGGGAGGAATAACCTCAGGCACCAGGACACATTAGAGGTGGACCTGCTGGAAAGCCACTCTGTGGAGAGGGGTTTGGGAGTCCTGGTGACAAGTTAACCATGAGTCAGCAATGTGCCCTAGTGGCCAAGAAGGGCAATGGGATCCTTGCCTATATCAGGAGGAGCGTTGCCAGCAGGTTGAGGGAGGTGATCCTCTGCCTCTCCTCAGCTCTGGTGAGGCCGCACCTGGAGTATTGTGTGCAGTTCTGAGCTCCCTAGTACAAGAAGGACATGGAGCTTCTAGAGAGGGTCCAGCAGAGAGCCACAGAGAAGAGAAGACTGAGAAGGGATCTGATCAATATGTATAAATACCTGAGGGGAGAATGTAAAGAGGACAGGATCAAACTCTTCTCGCTGGTGGCCAGTGATAGGACAAGGGGTAATAGGTACAAATTGAAACACAGGAAGTTCCTTCTCCATGTAAGAAAGAATTTCTTTGCTGTGAGGGTGACAGAGCCCTGGAACAGGCTGCCCAGAGAGGTTGTGGAGTCTCTCTGGAGATTTTCCAAATCCTCCTGGATGCCACCCTCTTTGCCACGTGTTGTAGGTGTCCCTGCTGGAGAAGGGAGGTTGGACTAGATGATCTCTAGAGGTCCCTCCCAACCTCAACCATTCTGTGATTCTGAGAAAATAAACAAACACTATGTTATGTCACACTTTTAGAAGGATATTTTTACTACATAGAGGTATACCAGAATCAAGTGGGGCACTTTTTAGCTCTATGCACTAGTAGTTTTGGCTGAGGTCATTATGAAAACTGTACTTTTGTTATCACAGCACACAGTCAAAAGTGTATGTTTTGAGGCAATTTCTATCAGAAAGGGAAGGGGGGTTATCACCTATAGCAACCCTAAAGCCTGCTATATACCTACCCCAGAAAAATCATTAAATTCAAAATTGTAACATACAGATGTGTAGTATAAATGAACTTTAGCATCCATTCTTAATGAGTGAGTCATCTCTTAAACAGGCATGCAGTGAATACATTGCATTTTTATGGGTTTTTTTTGGTTATTTGTTATTACAGTTTAGTATTTTAAGAGTACTAAGTTGCCATAAAAGTAAGTGAGATGGAAATATTCTATAGATAGCTCATTGTCAAGGTTTTATGACCATATAAATTAATTTCTGGCTAGTTGGCTGAAATAGGCTAATATCTCCAGGAAAACAGATTTTTCCCATAAGTCTGAATGTTAAAAGATAAATGATGAAGTCCATGAATTGGGAATATATTCCACAGCGTTAATTTATTGTGACTGAAATGTGTCAATAAGAAATTTAGGCATAAAAGGAGGAAAGGGTCATTTTAACATTATGTGGAAACCATCACATTATGTACAGCCATCACATTTGTGGCTTTTTAAAAACATCTGTAACAGTATTTTCAATAAACATAAATTCCAAGACCTCCCATTCTCATGCAGTATTCTTTGAGACAAGTGTACAAAGGAGTTTGAAATGGAAAATGTTCAATCTAATTTTTTTTTCCCCCAGGGTTTCTCCACTGTTTGGTTAGAGAGTGGATGCATTCAAACATATTACCATTCTGTCAGCAGCACTCAGATTTGTACTTTCACTGCATGATAAATGAAGTTTACACAGTTTATGTTGTGTGAGGACAGTGTCTAGTGATTCAGTGATGCGCATATGATTTGTAAGCGTCTGATTTGGTTAATCGTTAAACAGTGAGTAGTCTTAAGGTTTCCAGAATTCTGTGTAAACATGGAAATGAGATGGGCCAAATGCTCAGGAGCAGTAAATCAGTGCAGTTAGTTTGTAGGAAATAAAGGACAATATATCAGCTTCCACCTAATGATCCAGACTTTTTCCCCCCCACTTACTTACATCTGTTAAGATACAAATCCCTATTTAAAATTAATTCAGTGTTTAGACAAGTTCATTAGTTGACATATCAATCATATACTTTTGTGCAAATTACATTCCTGTTACAGTATTGCTTGGCAAGCAGTACACATGACAGTGCAAACTAGACCATTACATTTCACTAAACCTAGTTACGGGTTGGTAAACTTTTAAACTTCTTTTATTTTTCCTCACTGTGACTGTGTTTACATTTATACAAACTGTTCATTCATTCAGTGAGTAGATAGATCGGTTTAGTGATGTTTACGGATTTGGATCAAGGTGAAGGAATACAGAAGTTTGACCTTTTCAGATTTTAAAGGGAAGGTTAAAAGATGACAAAAAGGAAGAAAGTCCTGAGAGTAGAAGGCTCTTCCATTTATCAGACAAGGAACATCACCAGACAGCAAGCTGGACTTTGGCATTAGAAACATTTACATGAGAAATGTGAAGCACTGGAGTAAAAAAAGGGGATAGATTCTCAGTTAGTACCTATATTTATGTCAAAGTTGGATGTATTTCCAAACATTTTGGTATAACTGAGAGTAACTATGGTTTGACAGCTGAAGATCTGCTGGTTTATGAAAAATGTCAGACTAGATCATACCAAAATTCCCTCCTAGTGTTAAAGTATATAAATATAAACAATGGCTCTTGGAGGATGACGATAAAGAGAAGGAAAGTCCTCATATTTCAGGGCATAACCTAAACTGAACTATCATAGCCAGCAAAAATGGATTTCATGTGTTAGCAAGGTAGCTTTTCTGTTAGATGATCTGCTGTACATTTCAGTAGTGTTGGTCCCAAGCAGAGTAAGGATGCTGGACTAGACTAACACTGCTGTCTGAAACTGTACAATATTGTCATCCATCATACAGTCTCAGAGCTCCTATCTATCTGTGATCTCTAGGGCATAGGTTCAATTCTGCAAAGCTCTTGATTTTATGGAAATACACATTTATTGACTGAGAGAATAAAACCATACAGTTTGCTCTATCTGGATATTTATCTTAATATGAGATCTCCCAGGCAAATATTCTGAGTCATCAAATATCATCTTCAGCTATATAAATATCTCCCACCTGGAAAACCATCAATGTTTTCAGGCAGTTAATGTCATACATAAGTGTAATAGGTCACCCTGACAGAAAGCTTAGCCAAGAAATTATGCTTTTCTGCTTGAGTGCAAGATATGATGGTATATCAAGGCATGTATTCTATGGAGGATCCACTATAACTAAATTCTACAGACTTTGAGCGCTTTTCCACTAATATGAAGAATCAGGGGTCCTAAAGAATTTTAAAAAATAATCTAAAGCGAATGCCCCCTAAGTGAATAACACCCTTCTTTACACCATGACTCTAACATTCTTATTCCTAGACAAATTATTTTCTAAAACATTGTTTTTTCTTCTATACCAAGCAGAAAAACAGTCATGATTAAAAGGAGAATATATATTTCTTCCTCAGAACACCTTTAAATGTAAATGCAGCCAGGAGCAAAGTGTACTCACAAGGTATTTTCTCCCTTCGTTTTGTTTATATTTATTTCCAAAATGAGTACTTATAAATTGTTTTATTATAAAACTAAGAACATTTAATCTCACATATTAGTTGTAGTCTTCACTCAGATTTTCCACTGACATGAGTCCAGCTTGAGCAATGTAACTGTTTTAAGTGCATTAGTTTAGTTTGTGTCCTTCCATGTTGAAAAATGTGTTTGTACATTGTTTACTATAGGTGATTGCATAGGGCAAGGAGGAACCTTTAGACAAATACTGATTTACAGGAATAAATGAACATCTCAGATTAAAACATGGCAGTGTTGCCTTTTTGTCATCAAAACTGTACTAAAATAAAATAATAGTTTTCTATAAAGAATTACTGAGTTAGTTTGTATTTACTGTTCTCAGTCCGCAAACAAACGCTTTCTCCCCAGAACTACTCCATGTTCTTGTCCTCTAGGAGCCCTTCTATATTTTCTCTTTCCTATTTTTGGATATTTACCTTCCCAGTTACTTCTGCCTTACCCTCCCTTATTTTTTTCTTCTGTTGCCTTCTCATTCAATTCTTAGCTCAAATAATAATGAAAACCCTACCAAAGTACAGAAGAGCAAAGCTCTGATTTGCTGCCTTCCAGAATCAAGATTCTTTTCCCCTAGTCATTTTAATTGTTTCTCTTTAATCTTGCTTTCTGAATAACTTGTATATTTTTGAAACTGCTCTATGAACATTTAATTTCATCAGTCCTTCAGTAAAATCAGTGGGACTTACGCTTTAAGCAAAACAGCTTTAAAGCATTAAAAAACAATATTGTTTTGCTGAACAGAGATAGAAGCATATATTTAAATAAATGTATTGCTGAATTGGTTCCATAGTTTCTGAATCAACAACTTGCCTAGAGCCATAAATAAAAACAGTAAGGTTGCTTTAAGAATTATTTATTTTCCTACAGCATGGATCAGCAACAAGTATTAACTTAATGCATTGTTTACTGTTAGAGGAAGAAGGAAAAAGTGCAGCAGTTTTTTTTTTTAATATATTGATCTTTTGACTTATGATTTAATAATTAAAGAGGTGAAAAGATCTTAAATTATATTTTACAGTGGCCTTGCATAGATCAACATGCAATATTAGCGTCAATCTTTTCATATACATGTTAATATTTGAGCTACTTAGGTATCAGACCACACGCATTCTGTGACAGAAGTCACAGAAAGACAGACTTGCAGTATAGGTCTTTTTCTTCCTAAGCCAGTCCGATGAAATGATGGGTATACGAAAAATGCCATATGATTTTCAGTGTATATGCTCCAAATAAGTGACTCTGTCATCAAATGTAGCCTACCAAGGTGTTTAAGCTGTAACTGGGCACACATATCCTAGGCTATTCTATAAATTTGTCAGTGTGTTGAGGTGAGTCAGAAGATTGTTCTACTGTTTCTTATTATAACTCCTAATATCTTCATAAGTTAGAGGATTCATTTAAGGGTTCTGTAAAGAGCTATGGTGCGTGGTAGTTGGTGTTATGTCCACTGTAATAGAGTTTCCTTTCCGTCCAATTAAGCATCTTGTTTTGTTGTCTGATGTCCAGGTTACAGTGACTCGTGCTCTTGTGTTCACCTCAAATCTGTACGGATAGCATGCAGAGACCTCCCTGAAAAACTTGAAGCTCCTAAGAGAAAGAACATGACAGGAGATTATTCTCTTTGGCATATGTGCACACCTAAGCAGACTTACAGACTTACGTAACTATTTTGGAAAGGAGTGACTGGATTTTTTTTTTTTTATGCAATCCTTAAACAGCTGCTAACTGGTTGTTGAATTAAAACTGCTTGGACAAACCAGGAGACCACTATCAAGTAAGATACATTTCCCACATAATTACAAGTGACGGTTTCACTCAAAAATGTCTTCAAAAAAAGGGACAAGAAGACTCCTCCTAATGATGAATCTCCATCTTTGCCTGTTCACGTTGTTGTTTTCACATCACCTTCTCAAACACTGATGCTGGGAGTTGCAAACAGTCATGCTCATCCTCTGCAAAACAATGAATCTCTTAACAGGGAGATGATGCGCAATTGCTTTTGCAGTTTTGAGTATAAATAAATACCTAATGCCATTTTTCTCATAGAGCCACAAATACCATTTACACTCATGACTCACAGCTTCAGGAAAACCTACAGGGAGAGAAAGCTCAGCAACAAAAGGCAGTTCTTCTTCCTGGAACAGTCCATTTTATTTAACTTTCAGGAAATTCATCTCCTCCCCTACATGCTCCTTCCCTCTGCCTGCTCCACTGTGTGAGCACCATGTGTCTCCTCATCAGCACAGAGAATACAAAAGGGTTTTTAACAGTTGTGAATGGAGAGGCTGAAGTGTGAAATGAAAGCCTAGTTGCATAAGTTAGTAAGCATTTGCTAATTAATACCATAAGAATATAGGAGTTTTCTGTCTTGCTGGGAATAACTGAGCTAACAGCTACAAGTAAAGTGAAGAATATATATATATCTATATAAAAAGATAAAAGTAATAATGTTCCAGCTTTAACAAGTTTAGTTCTGATACCTAGACGTCATCTGGAATAGGAAATTTAAAAGGAGTTTCAGTAAAGCTGTGACAAAAAATCTTTAGATATTTATCTACTTCTTTTAGTAGTGTTGTCCCATTTCTGGCTGCTTGGGCATGCAGTCATGACTGATGCATGCTAATCAGCTCTTTTATAAAGCACTTCTAATGTCTCAGAATGAAATATTTTGCTTTTTTGATAAAAAATAAATAATAATCCATCAACACAACAGGGAGAATGAAAATGAAATAAAATCTTTATTCAGAAACCTTTTAAATGATGATGTTTGTTTGTATCACTGTGTCTGCTCTTCTTCCAGGAGGACCAAATCAAGCAATTACATAGCACAAAAGAATACATTGCCTCACAGTTCACAGGGGGACTGGCAAGGGATGCTTTGCAGAAGTTCTGAGCTCACGTATTAATAATGGAAGTCCCCAAATGCCATATCTTTAACACATGACATGCTGCACTATAGTAAAGATTCTGAATAAAAACAGGCATCCCCCCAAAAGTGGCAACTATTGGTCTTTCTCTGTGTTATACCTAATAACATATCTTCATGCTTTACAAGGATACTGTGGAAATGCATGCATTAATGTCAGGATGTACTTGGTTACCATACAGATAAGCACTATAATTCTCCATGAGAGAATTAATAATTCAATGTCTAGTATAAGTTTTCAGATAGCATGCAGAAACTGAGACAATGATCAACAGAATGCAGCATAACCACTCACTGATGCTCATCCATCCATTCAGGAGGCAGGAGACGTGGAAAAAATGGTCCGTGGACAGTTTTTTGCATACACACCACTTTAAGATGGCTTTAAACACTTAAACACTTTCTCAATAACTAATGCAAGATTAACAATGAGAGAAAACTGAAGGACAGAGCAAAGGGATCTTGTGAAGTGTATAGAACAAGCAGGAAAAGAGAAAAGGAACAAAGAAAATAGGATAGCAGGATGACACTATATGCTGAGTAAGTTATACTGCTTTCAATAAAAATAATCATGGACCGGTCAGAGATTTTCATATACCATCCTACTAGGAAAATAAAGTGGGGTGCAGAATGATGTTTAAAGTACTAAAAGTGTGCTATTTTATGCAAGTCATTGTGCCAGAATTTCCTCATCAGTAAAAAGGGATGCCCAACTTTGGTACTGCTCTATATATTCACTGATTACTGTTATGGTATGGGAATATATATCTAAGATTAAATATACACAACAGTCTGTCAGCCAATCCACTTGACCTACAAAGTTATCAGGATGAAAGAAAAGTATTCTGTTTTCAGGAGTGCCAAGATGAGGTGGGCCAGAATATAGAGGAGCATCTATATTAGAGCAGCTGTAGAGCATTTAGAGCAACTTTTCAGAATAAAGCTCAAATGTTTGCCCCGAGATTCCAAAAATATTGTTTTTGTGCCAGCATACCACCAAGTTTATTAATACTTCACTGTTAAACTACTACAAAAATATTAGATAATATTAATGAAGGTTTTTCATTTTATTGTACATATGCCCTGTTGTACAGTCACTGCATTTTTAATAATGTTGGAAGTGTTCTGCCCTGTGGACAGATGTGATTATCAAATTCAATGCCTGCAGCACATTTGCTGACCTTCAGCAAGCTCTGACTTTTTTATGCTGCAACATTATTTTGTTTTATTATTTTACCCGAAGAGAGCAGTCTGTGATCAGCAAAGAGATGCTTTTATCTTAATCATTGATCCCATATTCATAAATATTCAGATTTTCAGTCTCACAGGAACACTGTTCACTATATCTTGGTGTATGAAGCAATGAAATCATTTCAACCAAAACTCAATATGCAAAAACAGATAGTCCAGTTATATCAGTAGCATAAGGTCATTTTTATTGCTACTTGTTTAATGGTTGTGCAATCCAAGCTTGCAATCTCAAACTTTCCACATTAAGTGCAGCTCCACTTAACTCAAGAGGAATGTTTATATACTTACAAGACTTAAGGGTACTTTTCTTTTATTCTTACTAGCAGACTGGTAGTGCTGGCCAGTAATTAAATATGCCAGGCAACAAGAAACAAGTCAATATAAATATATATATACACACACTGAAGTTTGACACTGATATAAAACCAGAATAATATCATTAAACTTAATGGATGAAAACTGGTACTTAAAAACAATCTACCTATAATGTATAATACACCTATAATCATAGAAGACATGTACGGAAATGGTTTTCTCTCTGATGCAATGGATGCAGCAACTTATTTTAATTCCTTCAAGTCAGAGGCCTTCAATTTATCATGCTCAGTTCACCGAATAAGCTATGCATTTTTTGTAAATATATGTGCATTAGAATGAGAATGTCTGAAACATGATAATGATGACTATGACTTTGATAATCTCTTACAGAAAGATCAAATTCTACATTTTTACAAATTCTTCTTATATGTACTTCAAAACTTCACAAATAATTATAGAAATCATCCCCCAAAACACTGAAATAAAACAATCCACTTCTTCAAAAAATATAGCTGCTTTTATAGCAGTATACATAACATTGAAGAAGGAAAAAAATGCAAATAATGATTTTTAATTAAATACGGATTTGGACTCTTAAATTCAATTATTTTAGGTTATGCAGTCATCTGAATAGCAGGACACTGTCTAAAGGCAGAATATTATGTTTATCTGTACCCTTGTTTAAGAGATTCATGCAGCTATAAGACTTTAGATCAGGATAAATCTAAAATCTGTCCAAATCACATAGTCTTTTCAAAAATGAAGATGTGTGAGTTGGCAGAGGGGAGGAAATTACTTATCAAACTGTTTATATTTTAAGCTATTTATGCTATATTTCTATGAAATATTATGTGTTATTGGTATAGGTAATATTATTTCCACTACTAACAATTACGTGTGAAAGATTATAAGGTATAAGTTATTAATGTTGTAAGTATCTTCTGCAATTTGAATTTTATATTTGTTACCTAAGAGTAAAATAGACTTTATTTAATCATTAGTGATGCACAATATCGAAAAAAAAGTTTGAAATTCAGGTAGATCTTTTATGGAGAGATATAAGGACACTTGTTACTACTCCAAACATGTTAATAGCCCAAAATAAATAACTTTCTTCATATTAAGAATATACATATAGATCTTTTTGTTAGTAAGTACCTTTTGCCAGCAAGGCCAAAAGATACAAAGGAACAGTTTAGTATCCCTGATAAAAATCTGAGATGTATTTCATACGAGCTGCAAGGAAATCTCTGTTACCTCCTTGAAGAACAGAATATTAAACTGCAGTCTGCCACAAGAAAACAAAACATTCTCTTTTTAACCCGACACAATTATCATCATTTCCAAATCACGACAGTGATAATTTAAAACAAAATGGCAATTTTTGAAAGAAAAAAAAAACAACAAAAACTCCCTTCTAAAAGAACAGTCTCTGCAGTTCACCAACCTATCCTATTATTTAAACTAGTTAGGATTAAATATGAGGAGAAGAAACATCTAGTATTACTGAACGTATGTATTCTTGAAGAAAAGGAGAACTCTCAGGTTAACTGATGTTTGGCTTATTTGTGTGCTTCAGAGAGATTTACTTGATTTGAAAACAATCACCACTCTTTGTAGCAGTTTATTCAAAGACTACATAAACATGACTGCTGAAAATCAACTCAATCTTCACACATTTAGTTGCTTCAGTGAGCTGAGGATTTCAAATTGACAAAGTAGTTTCCTAATATATTTAATTAGAAAGAAATCATGTCATTTGCTTATGGATTTCTTGGACAAAATGCATATAAGAAGCAGCAGTTTTCAAAGAAATACTGACAAAATTTCCTCAGTCACCCAGCAATGTACAAAACACAGAGGAGCATCTGGATATAAGGAGGAAGGTCAACACAGTACCTGTGAACTTTAACATTTCCACTCCATTTGCTCATTCCAATGTCTGTGAAGCAAGAGCCCACAAAAGCTCCTGGCATTGCTCTAATCATCTGGGATTTTGGAGAGGAGTGCAAGGGGGAAAAGTAAGTGAACTCTTGTCTGTATGGAGAACAACTGAGGCAAATACTGCATAAATGTACACAAGGGAAAACAGGTTCTCTCCCTCTTTAGTCTTTGCCAATTTAAATGTTCTCCAAATTGGTGCTGCCTGGTTAGTCAGCAAAACGTGCCTGTTGAGGATCCTGCAGGAGCCATTTTTGAATAGCTAGTAAAAATCTAAACAGTTTTGATGCTTAGTCTGCTTCTATATTTCACAAATCCTTCTTTGTTCATTTGCATGACTTCAGAAGTGTATTTCAGAAAAAGAGACAACAAAAGAAGAGTGAGAGGTAGATAAAAAAGGGGGAAAGAGTGAATTATGTATTTACTTTTATTTTGCTTTGCGCTTACAGGGTTACAAATTTTGTGTTGTTACCAACATAGGGTAGATAATGTATTTTAGGGCCTATTTTTCTGATGAGTGACACAACCCAAGAAAATGAAGTTTTAGTTTCTTGAGGACACTTTTTTTCATGAAGAAAACAATAATAGAATGATAGTATAATTAAAGCAAACCGCACTAATGAAGATTAGTGAAGATTAGTGAAGATTAATGAACTTTTTACAGCTTTCCCAGGAGTTGATGAAATAGCCAGAATCAATTTCTAAACTTTCCCCAGATTATCATCATCAACAAAATTGATTACAGACATTGTGTGCAGTTAAGGCCCTCACTTACAGATGACGCCGATATCAAGTCCTTATGAATTTATAGCATAGAAAAATACATATATAAAAGCAGGTATTTGACCACTGTAAAGAAAATAAAAATATAGATGATAGTCAAATTTTGTTTAAATGTTCCTAAATACAGAAGTATTACTTTAGGATAACTTATATAAATTTTAAAGTGAAAAATAAGACATATGAAACAATATCTACCTATTATCATGTCACCAGCAGCATAATATCTGAGAGTCATATAACCATTATGAACTTTCTTTTTTCCTTGTGATGTGTTTTTATGCAATAGACATGGAGGGATGTTAAAACTTCATTTTATAGACAAAAGAAAGGAGCACAAAATAGATAATCACTTGCCTAAACTGACACAGCTGATCTGTGGTTACATTGGGAACCATAAAAGTCTTAATGGTATAGGCCCTTTTGTGGATAAAAACTTCTGTGGATTGCTTTTCCTAATTCATATATATGGCATATGAAAATAAATAACAAGATTGCAAATAGAACTAAATAAACACAGCAAGAAAGGAAGCAAATATAATGCTTGATTCATGCATAGTGCAGATTTTATACAATTTCATTATCATATAAATAGCTCACATATATAATCTTTCGTGCGTTAATTCTGATAAATGTTACAGTAAAAATTAAGATTAATTGGGAGTGCTTTGAAAGATTTGCTAGAAGTTATATCTGCAGTACTTTTTAGCCTAGTTACATTATATTGTGAAAAAGTTTTGGTATTCTATTAGTGATTTACAATATCTGCTTACTTGTATTTTTATAGACTGCTAAACTGTGTAAAATTGCTTTTTTCAATCTTAACTTTTGATGCTTAGAATTTTTTTTCTTCTTTTGCAAGGTTTGAGTCTTCAGAATATATAGAGATCTGCTAGCAGACTGAAGTGCTAAGTATTTAGGAAATTAATACGTGATAGCTGCAGAGAAGCATTAAATCTGCATAAACCTACAAAGGTTCAGAGCTAAAACAGGTTACAAGAAAAGAAATTGAAGGGCAAACAGTATTTGTTGTCACTGAACGACATTAAGTTTTCTCACAGTCACAAAAGGTGTCTCGGGATGTATTAATTCTTCCTTTGGATCCAGCACATACGGATGTACCGTATACCCTTTTCTGTAGGTATAGATTCAAACAAGGCAGCTGAGAGCAGAAAATAACTTTATCTGTCATATTTAATAAACAACACAGTGAATTACTAAGTCTGATTTTCTATTGCCTTACACCTGGTGCAGATATTTTTGTCTTTAAAAAACGAATGAAAGATGGATGTAAAATATAGCAACAAAAGAATGTCAGCATAAAATATTCACAATACACATATTTACACAGCTACCTGTTATATAGGATGGAGGTAAACTACGAAAGGCAAATTTTAGGAAGGAAAGCTCTCATTTCACAGCCATACCAAACATAGTCCTTTATTTCAAAGCACATAAAAAGCTTTAGTTTGCTACTGCAACCTGACCACAAATGACCCAAACTGTACCCTTTGGGTACATTCATTTCTGCTAGTGGATTGTTCCACAATCTTATCATACCTGATTGTCTTTCAGCCGCAGTTCAGCATTTGCAGATTTTCCCAACATAAATTGAATTAACTCAGATCTTCTCTCTCCTGCATTTACCCTTTCTTCTCTTACACACTGTCAATTTTCCTTTGAATGTCATCCACCCGGGTAGGTTAGAGCACTACAAGCACATCCGATTTTCTTTCCTGGCATTAACCGCTCTACTGCTTTGGTATTGTATCCAAAATAAGCGGTCAAAGTGGATCTTCAGTCAATAGTGCCAGGCTAAAGATGAAGAATGAAATTCCCCAGAAAACTTAATAAAATATGAAAAGCATTTATCCCATTTTCAGTGAGTAAAGGCTGTGTCCAAAGTTAGTGTCACACTTTAAAATCACACAATAGTGTATTAATGAATAAAGTTATTCTTTTTTGATACTTTGCATTCTTTCAAATTTTATAATGCATATCATGCAGACATTCCTCTGGGATGAAATAGCAATAAAACTTTAATAAACTATAAGCAACATTTCAGTCTGAGTGACAAACACTTTGCTACATAAGTATTACTGATAAATTATATTAAAAATAAACAGATGAGGACATATTATTAAAAGTTTGACTCTTTTTTTCAGAGACGTGTTTCATATTCAAGTTGGCCTGGAATTAAACACTGGTAAATCTTTAATGAGGCATGAATGAATATACCAATCACTTGAGAGTTATTGACACATCAATATCCATAGAATAGTGTCTTATTAAACTATTGCAGTTCCTTCCTTGATAGACATTATATATTCAGCATCAATAATGCATGAACATTTTTAATTCATTTCTGTTGTTACACCCTGTCCTTACTCCTGCAGCAACATTATTAAAACTGATTTTATAAATATCATTTTCTCGAGATACATATGTTAAGTGTGACTGATACTGAAGAGCTATAAACGTAGCTGAGTTTAAAATTCCTAATTTATTACTGATAAATAATACATGACTTAACAAACAGAAGAGTGATATTCTTAAATGACTCTTTTTACCAGACTGACCCAGAATGAAGGAGAAGGCTTTTTTCCTTACACATTTGAGCTGTATTTATCAGTTACTAATTTGAAAAGATCAGAGAGGTATGCAGGTGTGAATGCTGATCACTCTGACACCTGGTTTCTGAGGTTTCTTGCTCCAGGAGCATCGACTTCCTTCTTGTGCTTCCACCTGTCAGTTGATGTTATACTGAAGTCATGCTCCTAATCTGATTCAGAGTACAGCAAGCCTTGAAATACAGGGGAAACTCTGCTGCCAACGGCTCTGTCTTCACCTGACACTGTGCCACTTGCAGTTGTTTCCACCAGACCAAAACACTCAAAGGTTCTGCTGTGACATTGCCCTGCTGTCCTCCCAAGTCAAGCAGATAAGCACATAAAATAGCACCGGTTAGAAATGAGACAGTGCGAGAACTGTGTTTTGTAAAGAGAGATTTAAACCACTTGGCAAAACTTAAGGTTCTGCTGAATTAAGGAAGGGTGCGTCTCCATCCTGTTTGATTGATTTTTTTGGTAATCACAGGTTTTTAAATCATTAGTTTCAAATCATTTTATGACTATTATTGAATGATTTTTGTGATATCTGTGCTCTACAAGTAAAACTAAGAATCTTTTTCCCCAAATTCCCAAATGATAAGAGCACTAAAATACAGTGACATGCTGTATGAGTATACAAATCCCTGGTAGTCTCTGACAGGGTTAGATCACTTGAAAAATATTCCTATCCTTTTTCCAAAAAGTTCCTATAGATGATTTACTACCCTTTCACTAATGTGTTTAAATGGGAAATCATTATTAAATGTGATTATGTTATCATCAATGATTTTGATGATGGTGACATTTGGGTGTTCAGCTGGAGTCCTGTGAGGAGCTGTATCCATTTGTAACCCAAACAAGAACACGACTGATGACATTTGCTAGAGTGTAGTATAATTATAGATGAAACCAGTGTAGTATAATTATAGATGAAACCAAAAAAGATTGTGGTAAAAGTGGCATGAGGTCTAACTGGTGGCCAGTCACTAGTGATTTCCTCAGGGGTTAATATGAACCAGTAATGTATTCATATGACAAAAAAGCAAGCAGCATCCTGGGCTGCATTAAGCAGAGTGTGCCAGCATCTTATGGGAGGTGATCCTGGGGACATATTGAGTGAAAGGCCAGTGAAAGGCCACACAGATGATTAAAACACTGCAGTAGCTCTCATACTAGGAGAGACTGAAAGAGCAGGGGCTCTGTAACCTATAGAAGAGATGTTTCGGAAGAGATCTTATCATCAATGTGTATAAATAGCTGATGAGAGGGAGTAAAGAAGAAAGAGCCAGACTTGTTTCAGAGGTTGCTAGTGGTGAAATGTCTCAACAGGCACAGACTGAAATACAGGAAATTACATTTAAACATAGGAAAACACTTTTCTGCTGTCAGGCTAGTTGAGCATGAACAAGTTGCCCAAAGACGTTGTACAGTCTTCATTCTTGGAGATATTCAAAACACAAAAGGGCCATGTCCTGGGCAACCTGATCCAGCTGACTCTGCTTTAAGTAGTAGCTTTGGAATAAAGGATCTCTAGAGGTCTGCCCTTCAGCCTCAACTGATTATTCTGTGAAAGGGAAGCAGGTGGTAATGAAAATATTTTGAATAGTATGATATATAGTAGCTACAGCATAATTGCTTCCCTATTCTTAACTATGGTGTATATCGTGAATGGAAGAGAGAGGTTGGGACAGATCTTTACTCAACATTCCGTCAAAATGTCTGTCTAAAACAAGCAATCTAGTTTCACTAGCAGCTGAGCTTGGCAAGCAGAGAAGATCAAGATGTGAAGAGACTCTGCATTGTCATTTCTCTTTAGAATCAGGTGGAATCGTCTATTAGTACTTTGATTCCACTTATTTCTGAAAATAAAGAACAATGGTAAATCACCAAGAGTTATTTGTTCTTCTGTTCACATTTCTCAGCTGTCACAAAATGTCTTATCATTGTTGTATAATGTTTAAGCTCTGCAAGGCCACATGAATTACATAAAAATACTTTGCAAGATACAGTGCTGCTCACAATAACTCTTACAGCATTAAATCACATTCTAGTTTAATGAACTATTGGAAAGATCCTTTCGCTAGCATTATCAGTGTAGAAATAAAATGACTATCAAAGAGTGGGTAAACTGAACAGTGAGAGGTAAACATGGCAATGAAAATAACATCACATCAATGAATATCATATCAATCATATCAATGAAAATAACATAGCTTCTCTTCAATAAACCTTAAGATGTTGCTTTTACCAAAGTTAATGATTTCTGAAAATTTCTGAATCACTGGCAGCTCAGATTCATTAAACCATTTGCATTAAATGTTGCTCCTTAGGCTAGTCACTGTCTTCTCCACTTCTCTTAACTGTGTTGGAAGAAGTCATGAATTGGATAAAAACTATTATTAATGAAGGTCTAACAAACAAAGCAAAAGAATAGAAATCTTATGCACAGAGATGAAGATTGTATATTGGAAGAATGGTTACTACCTGCTAAAAATAGAATGTTTTTGATGTTTCACTAAAATAATAAAGAAAAGCAATTAAAACTGCATTTGCCAGATTTTTGGACGTTAACCTGCTGTACATCTAATCTTAGAGAAGTTTATTTTTCTCTCCAAAAAGATTTTGCTATTAAGCTTTGTTTTTAATATGTAATTAAGTTGTTTTTTATTGATGAAAAAAAATGTTGTTTGAAGGGTATAGCTTTCTTCTTTTTTTTTTTCAAAAAAAAAACTATTCAACCTATTCAAACTAGGTGAGACACACAACAGCTACAACTTGTATTTTGCACTGCGTGTGTCTTGTAACATGCATGACTCCTAAGTCACTTCATTTTCAAGAGCTATGAGCAGTCATTCTTTCCCTTTGGATTAAATTAAAGCTTTTGGAAGCTCGCCATTTTCTGAAAGTAATAGTCCAAAAGTGAAAGTTTGTTGAGTTTGTTGGGTTAATACCAGCTCGTGGTTTGCAAGTCACAGGTATCAGTCCCTTGTCCTCCATGCTGCATAACCAATGATAAAGCTCTCATTGACTGTAAATTGTTCCTTAAGACAAGATTGGGCCTCTTTTTGGAAGACACTCACCTGTACTTGAAAGTACAACTTCTGCGTCGTAGGGACACAATGTCTGGAAAAGTTTGGCTCTGTGTAAGTACGACCAAGTAGCTAATGCACCCACCCCATAGACATCCAGCATGTAAGTAAGTGCTGTCTTTGACGTGTTCAGGACACACTTCAGTTATGGGACAGAAATATGACTAAACAAATCAAATAAGAAAAAAACAAAAACAAAACAAAACAAACAAAAACCCCTTTTAATAAGATAATAAGTACATGATTAAGCTGTTCAAAAAAAGAAATTTGTTACCTAGCTGCATATATATTTATAGAAGTGATAGTTATAACAATGGTAGGGCTACCCTCAGAAACTGAGAAAGCCGAAAGCAGAAGATAGGGGAAAACTTAGCATTGCCACTTTCTCGACATAATTACCTTAACCTAGTGATTATAAGAATATGTTAGAAGAAAAGTTAAAATTTCAGAGTAGATAGTAGGATGGGATCTATGTGACCAAATATAGATGTCAACAACTAAGTTAGTGTTTTCAGATTTCTTGAATTTGATGAACAGGGATAGACAGTTCTTAGAATATAAAAACAGGTCAGAAAATAATTTTCTAAAAGTACCTGTTACGATAAAAGGAACCTATAGAAAATATCACAGACATAGACATATTGTGGACATCTTAGTTAAAGACTTGAGACTTCAGGCATAGCTCAGCTTTCAGGGAGACTACAATATACTAAACATTTTTATCTCCAAAAGGCAGCATTTCTTCCATTTGACCTCAGAATCCCAAATACTGAACTCATTTCTGAACTTACTTGAGGTGAGAATTATTAATATAACTGGGAACTGTTTTAGCATATCTGGAGCTAAGAAAATTCATTACAAGTGCCTTCTTGCACAATAAGGGGTATTTTTTTAATTATTTTTATTATTTATTTTATTATTCTCTGCAGAACGAAGGAGCGAGGTGGTGTGTGATATATTTACCTTTTCTAACACATGCCAGAGGAAAAGAGGGATGGATATTTCAGTGAATTTGTTGCATGTTTATTTTCAAGTGTATTCATAGGAGGGCACACAGTTCCAAATGAGAATTTTCCTGAAGGATATATGTTTACCATTTTTATTATTATGGAAACAGCTGTAGTGCCTGCTTTACTCTATTACTACTGGGGCACAGGTGAGTCCATTTAATTTGCTTTGTAGGTGCTGTCTGAGTCTGATAAAATCTTTCAGCTTCTATTTTAATAGATTCTGTTTAATTACTTCCAAGAGCTGAGCAGCTACTTCTGTGTATCTTTCAACAATAGACAAAGTCATTTTAAGCATTCATGTGTAACACAAAACATCAGTATACATTTGGAAAAAAAGAAAAGACTGTCTTTTAGGTGTGATGTAATATTCAATGGTAATTTACATTTCTACACCATCTTTAATAAAGAAATTTAAAATTACATTAATTAAGCTTCTCAACCCACATATGACATTACAAGTTTCTATAGAGCTTGTTTTACTGAAGCAAAGAGAACAGGTGTGAGGGGTAAAGAACTTGTGATAAAGAATGACTAACGATTTACTCGTCGCTTGGGTAGAGCCAAGAATATAAAATGGAGTCCTGTTATCTGACTACTCTATTTTAATAGTTGGTTTTGACTTATAAAATTTTTCTGGTCTTTGTCTTTAAGAATTGTGGGCACAATGAGAAACTGGACCATTGCAATTTTTTTGCAGTAACAAAAGGAAGTAATAAAGTTCATCAAAGTGTTTATTTTTTCAGAATAGTGCAGTTTTAAGTGCGTTTAATTGTTTTCTTATTGAACATATTAAACATGATTGGTACCAGAATATGCATTATAACATCATCTATGGAATGTAGTCCCTCAAAACCTAGGAGATTTTTTTCAGATAGTGTCTCTTAGTCCTTTAACTACAAAAGCATATTTATTAGCATTCAGTTGTACTACTGGTATTATGCTTGGTGTCATGGCATCTGCTAGATTAACATTATGCTACAAGATGGCCTGTCGGAATTTTCTGTGAACATCCACTACATAGAAATAGCAGAGAGAGACGTTCAAACCAAGGAGACACGTAAAAAGCAACTACCCTTCTGTCTGAGGATATTTTCAAAATGACTCTCATGAAATTTAGACCCAGTACGAGCAAAAGACTGGCCTTTAGTTTAGTAAGCTCATTTAAGAATACAATAATATTTGAGCAGAACAAAGTTCTCAAGTCTTAGTTTCCATTCCTGTCTCCTGCGGGTATTTCACATCATGTAATAACTTTCATAAACTCCTCAACTTCAGTCTTAAGACTAGAATTTCACACCAATCCTGTTATAAAATGTCACTATTCAAATGAATAAACCTTTTCTATTTTTTTCAGCCTAAATGTATTATCAGTTAATTCTGTTCTTATTCTGTCAGCCTTTGCCTAACTTGAATACATTGACAGTTCTTTGTGTTTCTGTAGGTAGTTTGATAGACTCTTGTTCATCTAACATTATTTAATATTTTTCCTTATGTCTTATGACAGAAATTTGTAGGAAGAATCTCTGATTTGCAGCATGATTTGAACACAGAAAGGAGAGAGTTCTCTTGAGTATCTGTTAGGCTCTTGTTACATAGTTTGCAACTGGCTGTTAACCACTACCAAACATTTTTACAGCAGAAAACACTACATG
Source organism: Crypturellus undulatus (assembly GCA_013389825.1). NCBI lineage: Eukaryota > Metazoa > Chordata > Aves > Tinamiformes > Tinamidae > Crypturellus > Crypturellus undulatus. The sequence continues at coordinate 102,886 of VWPW01026043.1, read as the reverse complement.
CTGCTCAGTTTCTGCAGCCTTTTTCTGTCCAGTCATTTCAAGCACTTTGAGAAAATCATTGTGAGAATTTCCATAGCTACAAAGTAAAGAACCATTGCAAATAAATGATGATCTTCTAAATATTAATAGCATTCTTCATAGTTCATTTTATGTAACTATTTCATAATGAATATATATGCAATCATTATTTTAAAGCAATTTGCCAATCAGGCTGATAGATTGTAGGTCAAGTCCTCATTCCATTAGAATATCCATTACTGTCACAAGAGAGATAGTGTTAGTTATGTAATGGATGCTATATACTCTCAAGTGTCCAAAAAAAAAGAATTAGGATCTTCAATCAGAAACACCAGAAATATAGTATTTACAGGATTACAAACAGAAAAATGACAGGAGGTAAAAAAAGGCATTTTTTTATACTTAAAACATTTTTGCAGATTTCACAATTGTATTATATTAACATTTTGTCTTTAAATGGGTTTATATATTAAACATACTTATGTGATGAAATTATTTTATAGCATTTATACTAAGAGCTTCTCTCCTGTAAATTCATACCAATGACTTTGGTGTTGTATTCTCAATTTTCCTAGAAGCCTTCAAACTTTTATTTAAAGTCACTTGAAATCTTACCAGATAAAAGAGGAGGTTTGAAAACAAAATATAGAATTAGTATTTATATTAATTCTATCAAGAAATTATGCATTTTTTACACCTGTTTGCTTTGCTTTTCCCTATCCATTTACCCCTTTTACATGACTTAAAAAATTGCCAAAGCATATTTTGGTAAATCCATAGTAGCATAGCAATACTTAAGAGTACAAATGATTTGAGGTCCCACTTTGTCAGGTCCTATCTGTCAGGTCCTATCTAGGCAGTAATAGATAGCAAGGACGCCTAGCCCAGTTTGTTTATTTATGGCAATATAGAATAAACAATTTCTACTATGATAATGACTATAAAGAAAAAAGAACACTAATATGTGGTGTGGTCATATTTTTGTGGTCTCAAATGAACCTAACACTACTTTACTCTAAAATCAGCTATCCTGGAAAAAAATAATCAGCCAAGACTCATTTTTTTCCCATGGGTATGCCATGGGCATCAGAACAAAAAATGGTGATTGAAAAGGGATATGCAACTAGAAAAAAGAGTAGGAAATCACTGCAGATAATGTTGGGTAAGTTGTCTTAAAAACAATGTGAGAAAAAGCAGGAGTTAACTACAGAGTTAAATAAGTGTGCAAGGCCATCACTACAAATGAAGGAGAAATAAAAGAAAGAAATATTGAAAGGATCAGAGTTGTGAAATAAGTTAAGGATGGGAGGTAAAGGAGAAGAATTATTACCGTGAAACACAGCAAACCACTACAATGATTAAAAGGCTGGAAAGTGACAATGGACTGGCTGACAGACAAGAAAAACAATCCCAGCAGCTATATTGGAGTCTAGCTGAAGCCATGCGGATGTTTTAAGAAGAGGCAGAAGAGAAGTAGCTGCAATACTTAAAACAAGAGCTGATAAGGACCCAAGTAGACAGCACAAAAGATAAGGTCAAGCACCAGAAATGTTATGCAAGAAAAGCAGAAAGATTTGGAAAGGGCTACAACATGTGAGCTGAGCAAGATGAAAAAGCTGCAGATGAATCTCGGGTTATGAGACCAAGTGAAAATCTCAGACAGAAGCAGAGGTACAGAGGGGTTGTCAACTCTGACGGGGGACGAGTGAAGAAGGAGAAAACAGTTCAAACAAACAACAAAAGGGAAGAGTTCAGCTTTGTTGTAAGCATTAATTCTAACTTGCAGGTGAGACGTCATGCAGAAATAGATGTCAGAAAGGCTGAAAAACAGATTGGGATGGTGAGAGAAAATAGCAGCTGCAACACAGATTTACAGTTTTTCAGTAAAGACAGTAGTTAAAACTGTGAGAATGGCTAAAGTGCACTGAAGAGAGTTTCATAGTACACTTATGAGACATAAGGATAGCTCCTGGAAGAGAAAGATGGGATGAAATCCATGGGAAAAGGTGAGTCGTTTTGTATCTTTCCAAACACATATACACAAACATATACAGAGCACTACTCGTTCAGACTGAGAAAGATGTTGGAAACTGAGAGGTTTCTTTTGTTCTTAATAAGTAGTGATAGTACAGGATTAAATAAAAGAGGGGCCGAGAGGAGCAAGGGGGCCAGACAAGGAACTTTTTGTGTCTTTGAGTTGAACAGAAGTAATTATTTCCTTCTTTGAAAGGAAGATTTATGAATTTAGTCTTGAATGGTGTATCTTTCAGTGGGAACACGGGTTAGTGTCTATATTATTTCATTAAAAGACCCAATTTCAGTTCTACTGTGATATACTCTGATACCAAACTGGATGGAGTGGCTGACACTCCCAAGGGTTGTGCTGCCATTCAGAGGCACCTAGACAGGTTGGAAAGTTGGGCAGAGAGGAACCTCATGAGGTTCAACAAGGACAAGTGCAGGGTCCTGCACCTGGGGAGGAATAGCCCCAGACCCCAGGACAGATTGACCTGCTGGGAAGCAGCCTGGTGGAAAGGGATTTGGGAGTCCTGGTTGACAACAAGTTAACCATAAGGCAGCAATGTGCCCTTGTGGCCAAGAAGGCCAACGGGATCCTGGCCTGCATCAGGAGGTGTGTTGCCAGCAGGTCGAGTGAGGTGATCCTCCCCGTCTCCTCATCTCCTGTGAGGTGGCACCAGGAGTATTGGGTGCAGTTCTGGGCTCCTCAGGACAAGAAGAACAGGTTGCTTCTAGAGAGGGTCCAGCAGAGAGCCAAAGAGATGATTAAGAGACTGGAGCATCTATCTTCTGAGGAAAGACTAAGCGAGCTGGGTCTGTTGAGCCTGGAGAAGATTGACAGGGGATCTGATCAATATGTAGGGGAAAATCTAAAGACGATGGGGTCAAACTCTTCTCGATGGTGGCCAGTGATAGGACAAGGGGTAATGGGTATAAATTAAAACATAGGAAGTTTCTTCTCCATGTGAGGAAGAACTTCTTTCCTGTGAGGATGTCAGAGCGGTTGTGGAGTCTCCTGTGCTCTAGGTGTCCCTGCTTGAGCAGAGGGGTTGGACCAGATGATCTCTAGAGGTCCCTTCCAACCTTAACCATTCTATGATTCTGTGTAATATATCTGACATAAAAGGTCTAACTAAGGAAGTCCATAAGAAGCGAAAGTCACCAAGATATCACAACATATATTTAATACTTCTGGTTTATAAAATGCAACAGAACTGCAGCTATTGATATAATGGAAGATGGATACAGAAAACTCCTGACAGGGAGGCTCATTTAGTTCATATCATCATCATTCACTTCCTATGGAGTTACACATCTCAAGTGTTTCTCTTCTACTTTTCTATCTGCTGCCTGCCTTATTTTCTTATTATTATTCTTTTTGATAAACTATTGTGTTTCCTTTTTTAATACTATTATTTCCCTACTCAAAAGCCACTAAATTATTTTCTTTCTCTATTTCCCTTTTCAGAGGCCACTGAATTATTTTGCTTCTCTGTTGTTAGATATTCAGTCATCCTGGTTTTCCTGTTGTATTAGAGTATCACTTGCCTTTCCCACCTGTCATTTGTCTAGTCTAGCAACTTTGCTGCTAATTTTCCAATCCATATCTTTCCTTTCTCTCATGTTCCTTCTTATTTGATTGCCTGACTTTGACTCTTTGTCAAGATTTCCTTCCCTTTCCTACTTGAATGTTTGCTTTCCTAGGCCATCATTCAGGCTGAGGTGAATTGCATATTTACTTATTTTTCATCAAGGAAAGTAAGTACTTTTTTTTTTTATTGTTTTGTTTATATATAGACAGATTTGAAATTTAGTCTTTCACTTTTTTTTAAATATACTATCTGCCTTAGGATCATACCACTCAGTATCATGACTTCATTTACTTCAAGACTTGACTTCTTCAAGAAGTTTACCCCTGAATGAAAAACCCGCAGGAGAGCATAAATTATTGTTGGGAACAATACATTTGACTATGTGATATCCCATAAAGAATGAAATTGAACTATTATTCAATGTTATTAAACTACCTATTAGGTTTCCTTGACCAGAATTAGACCTCACTTGCATATGGTAATCAAAATTCTGGGTAATTTTACAGAGATGCCAAATCCTGCATTTGATTGCATCAGATGTTTAGAGAGAGAGAGAGAAATTATATACCAGAAACATTTATTTGTCTCCATCAGTTAAGAAGGGAATCCCAAGTCCCTCACTAAAATAGACACTTGCAGATAAATAAAATTTGGTTATATGAATTCGAAGGGCACAGGATTAGGGTTGTATGCATATCAAATCTATCTATATATAGGTATCTATATGTCTATATCATCTCTTTATGTATATATGTGTATATATATTCATGCGTATATAAATTCTTGAAATACTAACACAACTAATATAATTGAATTTGGTTTTGGAGATGAGATTATTCAAGCTAAAGAAGAGAAAGTTGGACCTCCTGAGTATCTGTGAGAACTACATATCTCACAGGAAGCTGAACGAGGAATGAAGACTGCCTAGTAGTTGAAAGACATTTAGTGTCAAACCCTTCCTTGAATGTACCTGATTTTGCATTAGATGAATGACGTGACTGCCAGGCTTTGAAATAACATGGCATGGGAATAGATTTAAAAACAAAAAAAACACATATCTTGTTAAGGTTTTCATGCAGAGTAAGAATGGGGGCAAGTTGCATACAATGACATGTTCATGTAAAGAAAAAGAATAATATCAACTTTCTGGCTTTTTCCATGTCATCTGAGGCTCCTGACTCACCCTGGTTCAAAGCTGGCTTGGATCTGCTCTTCCTGAATGCGATGAGGGGGTCAGGGACTAACAGTGAAGCACAGCTTCAATAGCTTTTGGCCTAAGGGCTGAGTCTCAGCTGGCAGAACAGTAATGACATGAAGCAACATATATTCAGAGAGGGAGGGAGGTTTTTGGGTGTTCTTTTTTAAGCTCTTTTAAATGAAACAGATGGAAACTGGGAAGGACCCAAGTCATGGAAATATCCCTGGACCATCCCTAAAGCAGCTTTGAGATATTTTAGGAGAGCCAGCCACCTCCCCAGTACCTATGTCTCTCTGAATTCTACTGTTATGTTTCTGACAGCCTAAAACAAGTTTAAATCTATAATCCATCAAATTAAAACAAATAGGACACATAAAAAATAGTAAATCAGGAAATTTCATTGAATTTATTGGTTGCAAGCACAATTGGCAGACTACATGCTGTACATTTGTAGTTGGTAGCTCATCAGGGAGAAAGGAAAGGAAGCTTAACTCATGCTTTGATCTTTTCCTTATCCTCTTCTGTCACCACAAACCTCCAATTGTGAAAGCCAGTGCTGCTACCTCTGATATTTTGAAGGATTATATCCTTCCCTTTTGTCTGTTCAAAACTGACTTTCTCCTGGAAGGTTTGGACAAAGATTAATCCTTGCTAGGAGAAAGAATGCATATGTTTTGGACAAGCCACTTGACTCAGAAAATATCTTGGTCTTGGCTTTTCTCCTCCAGCGAAAAGGATATAGCTCAGCTGTGTGAGCTTCAAGAGCTCTGCACAACATCTGTGGCCATTTCCTTTGGTTAGATCCTAGAAACATCAAGGGATTTAGCATTCCCTAAAACAGATCAAAACAGAGCATGGATTTCAGGAATCTTGGCACCATTAAAATGTACAACTGCTAGCTTATAAAAATGTGCACTTATTGCTGTTATATTATTTTCCTTGTTCACTAAGCTCCTTAATAGCTAGCTTGAACTCACAGCCAGTATTCTGCTACATGTGGGACCCTCTCACCACCCACATATTCAGACGATTGTAAATAGCCTGTGGAGCAATGAGAGATCTGACCTTATGGTTCCCCTTGGACACCAGCATAATGTAAATAACCTGCTGCAACAACAGTGTAAGTATTTATGAGTCCTGTGCGGGAGTCATACTCAACATAGAGAGCAGTACTTCAATGAAATCCTTTGTATCATACACACTTTCTTCTTTTTATTTCCTTCCTAATCCTACAAATAAGCAAATGTTTTTCTTCTAAGTACACAGTGAATCACAGTGTGAAAACCACTGAGATGACTTAGGGAAAGCTCAACTTGCTTCCAAAACATTTATTTTGGTCTAAAATTTGGATAGACTCTCTCTTGTATAATCAAACGTCTATCAGTCAAGCCTCTCACAGCTTAATTTGTCTTATTCAAAATATGTCTCTGCTTTTGTTTTCACTCTGTCTGCATTAAGCCTCATGCAGTATTCTGACAACCACATTTGCAATATATATGTCTTATTTCAAGTCTTTATTCCCGGCAGTTGTCATAGTTCTTCCTTTCTATTAGGGTAATATTTGTCTTACTTTAGTGGATTGCTTTATTATAACCACTTGGTGTAGCTATACTTTATTATTTTCCTATTCCCTCACTACTTTCTTTGTTATTTTGCCTTTTCCCCAATATTTACCTTGTTCTCTCAATATTTTTCTTCAGTAATATGTGCTTTCACCAGAATTTCCGTTCATTTTTGTTTCCTTATATTTTTCTCCTCTGAGATTTATCTTATTATCCTTGCCAAGTATTTACATCACACTCACTATTTGTTTCTTTTATAGGTTGGTTTTAATATTTATTTTATCTTGTCTACTTCCTTTCATGATAAAGTCTCTCCCTGGTTCTCAGATTGAAATGTATGTCACTGAAGTATACAGGAAGCTTATGGTGATGACATGGCAACTAGTAACTCAAACTCATTGCTCCTTTCAACTAAAGTAGTGACAAGGTTATGGGTTATGGAGCAAAAAGATCTAGATCTGTACCACAGCTTCACTGTCTTTTGTAATACTGTTTTAAGTGGAACCTGAGTATTAATAAGAGTGACCCCTTGGTGCTTTGATACTACAATAGGAAATTAGATGGTCTGTTAATACATGGAGGCAATACATAAAGGGAGGAGAACAGCTGCTATTCTTCCATCAGAAATTCAGATAATTTCCTTTAGATACTAGATACAGTCCCTTTTTCTGCAAAATGTACTCTCCTCTGAACAGTATAGCAGACTCTAGTTTTATACTTTTTTGAGTATGCTGTCCACACCTAAATTAATCCCAGTAATAAACCAATAAATCTTAGTCATTGATACACTTCTAGAGGCAAGTATGGGTAAGGTAAAATCTCATGGGTAAGCTGCAATATTTGCCCAGCTTAAAGAAGTAATGCAGTTTTCTTCTTTTCCTTTGTCCTCAGTTTCTGCTGTGTTCACTGCAAAATCAACACCTACCCCTTGACCTTGTGTCCCTCTAAACAGCCACTGAATAACTCTCCCTCTACACATATGAACCTGTTACCCCATATATGAACATGGGAAAAAAAATCAAACAGATAAAAACATATTCTATTCTTCTTGCTATACTGCATTTTCTTCTATTAATGCACACTCGCTCTTGCTTTCTCCATTCTCTATCTCCAGAATGCCAGTAGAAATCTTAGGGTTGTGAGAGGATTGTCAGGCTACTAACAGATTCAGTGAGACTTTGGTGAGACTTTAATACTCTACCTTTTCAGCATGACTTAGGAGGTCACCACCATAGCTTCAGATATCACAAGCCATAGGAAACTTATAAATAAAGAACAGCTCCTTTGCCAAAAGATTTATTTGGATAGCTTTTAAAAGTGAAGCAGTATAAGAGTTCACTTCATAGTAGAGTTTCCAGATGGGTTAAGCAGAAACCTGAGATTCAAGCCAATTCTTTAATAACTTTTTACTCACTTTCAGTAGAAATTGCAAATAATATGAACTGTCCTGCATGCTGTCCCAAATCCATTGCAAATTCCTCTTTGGAAAACATTTTTTACTTTGCAGTCCTCCAAAGGAATTGCTCCTGAAAACATTCTCAACATACTTCACCAAAAAAAAAAAACACTGTCATTAAATTTTGCCCTAGCACTCAAGTGTGTGCTCCTGCCACCCATATTCTGAAGCACTTAAGTGAGGATACTCAGCATCACCTGATAGAGTACATTATGCTTTGATGGCTGATATGAATAGAGGGTAATTCAAGGGCCTTAATCTTCAGTGAAATCAAGGCAAAGTCATCCAATTCTATTTTACACTGTAAGCAGGTGAAATGGTGGAACAAAAGCAACTTGCAGTTACTATACTTTAAATGCAGAAAGTAAGGTAATGCCAAGATTAACAGAATGTGAAACAGGCTTCTGCAATCCATCACTACCTTACCCTCAGCAGGAGATGGGATTGTTGAACAGATGTGTAGGGATTTCTGCAGAGAAAGTAAAAAGAATCTGGACAAACACAAAAGGAAAGCAGATTCCACTGAAGAGCGTCTTGAGAGAGGGGTTGAGAAGGACTCTACTGTGCCATTCAGGTGTCCCCCCATCAAACAATTCCTAGGATTTTACCTACTTGTGTTATTCTATTTGGCTAGAGGTACAAAACATTGAAGGAAAAAATCATAACAGAAGGCTTTATATCCTTCCATGCATCAACTCTGTCTACAAAACAGAAGGAGGAGTGGTTTGGTTCCCATTATTTTAAGTTTTTTTTTTATCTCCAATTTTAGTGTGACACACAGCCCTCAAAATTTGTGCAGATTTTCTGTTTAGTCCCTAGATACAGGTAGACAAAAAGGTTTTATGAAACAGTGTGACTACAAGCTCGGAAAAGAACTATGCATACAGAATGTGTGGAACAAGCTCACAGAAACATCTCAAGGCTTCATTCATCAAATCTATTTTTTTTTTTACTTAAAAGTAACATGCCATTCAAATAAGATAGCTTGTGAGAGGCAGCAGCTCAAGAATAACACTGCAAGGCACTGCTAAAGAATTAAAAGACCAACTTCCAATGTGCTGGATAAATTGGTATGGTAGGCTTCATATATTGATTACATATATTACTGTGTCTGGACTTAAAGATTATTCAGGAAGTTGATTAGAAAATGTCCCTTTCAGCCATATTGCTTTCAGTTTATCTAAATCTTATGCTTCAAACCATGGCTATGTATAATGAGGCAGAAAAGTATTTCTAGTGAATTCTATTAATTTGTATCAGATAGGTGAGTTTGACTAAAAGGTAAAATGTTCAAATATACATCAGCTTGGTCACTGCTGAATGCTTTCACTTTCTGAGAACTTTGTACACCTTTCCTTTCAAAGTCCTGATACTTCTGGACATATCAGAAATATGAACACATATAATTTTGTGGAAAAAAAGTGAATAATTATCCCACTATTTGGGAAGGGGAAATTCAATATTTATCTCCATATTTTCTTTCAATAGGATGGGAAGAAACAACAGCAGGTGAAAGCTGGGCCTCTTGCTTCAGTGGTAGTAACCTATCCATTGGGACAATAACTCAAGAGTTTGATAACTCTGAAAAGACAGAGTTCAGAATCGGAGTTTTATAATATTCTACTTAAGGCTATTCATTTCCTTTTGAAAGTCAGTATTCATTTCAGTTAGCCGTCAATTAAAGATAGTATTTTTCCATTAATATGAATAACAAATAAATTAACTGTGAAGGCAGAATCATTGCTATCTTCAGGTAGTAACAGTATTGGATATATTACTGTTTGCACATCTCTAGAAACAATTCCATTATATATAAATTGGAATTTGATTTAAGCACCTAATTTATAAATATAAGACTTTAAACTAAGCTTTGGTTTAAATTTCCAAGCTTTGATTAATAAATCTGCCTAGTAAATCATTCTTCTTAACAAATAAACTAGGTTTCGTAAAATAGATCTTAATACCCGGAGTGTATAAAGTCCTGACTTATAAATCGCAGATATGACTTAAAATCAGTCATATTGCTTATAAATCAGCAATGCTACTTTAAAAAGTGTCATGCTCTGAAAAAGGTACAAGACAAATGTTCCTTTATGTATGTATATTTAATTTAGGTATTTAAAGTGAAAGCAATTATAAAGCTGCTTCTAAAAGTGAGATATGAAAAACAGCACTTTAAAGTTGGAAGATAGAGCAGAGGGGGAATTGTATTGGTATTCATAAATGTGCACCTTGCCATTTGTAGCTGTCTTTGTACTCTCCCCTCTGCACAGGCTGCCTATCAGAGTTGTAGTATGCTGTCAAGATTGTTGCAGGGCTGATACTTGTTTTTTTCCTGTTTGCTTTTTTCAAATATGCCCTTGCCAGTCTCAGTAGCAAGAGATAGGCTCCTTTATTCACTCTCAGCTGCTCTTTTAGAGATTGGGACTAAATTACAATTTAGGGCCTCCAAACTGAGTACCTGTGAAAAAATGAAGAAATGAGGAAGAGAAGTCTTAAAAATACTGGAAGTAAGAAAAATTTCCAATATTCTAATAATAAAGTAATATCTTCTTACTTATGAGTTTTTGCTTTTCTTATGTTTATTGGTAGCATTCGTGAGTGATTCTCTATCCTTCAGTCATCTACTCAGAATAATGTACTACTTAATAAACAAAACAGCAGCAGACTTGACTTGAATGTGCATAGGAAAACATAGGCAATCCTTTTCTTAAAATTCTTAAAGGACACAGAATGCTTCATTCTGGACACAGAATGAACACAAAATGTGCCACAGCTCAAAACTGATGAAGTTTTCCTCTAAAACAGGAAAGACTCATGTCCTCACCTGCATTCTCCTTCAAAATTGCCTGTGATATACAGTATTTAATGACACTCTTAGCTCTTAATATCTTTTTTCTTTTTTTTTTTTTAATGGCTGAAAGTAGGACCTCCTCATAGTGAGGAGTCCTAATAGACAAATTCTCAGTCCATCTTAGTCAGTCACCTTTTTCTTCAGACACATTTGTTGGTGTAATATTTTTCCTGCAATTAGTATCCAGGAGACATAATCCAGACCTGATACTACTATCAATATGGAAGAAACTAAATGGAACTTAATAAACAAAGTTTAACCATATTATTCTGTCTGTTTGATATAATCACATAGTACTGTCGCTGTCAGCTGTGATCATGCAAAGACATAAACAAATCTGAGTTTTTAAGAGAGCTTATTAACCCAATAGGGATCTATACTGACAGAAGAATCATCTTTCCTGCAGAGGAAAAATGATCCTGTTGCTAAGGCACACATTAAAAAATATAATTTAGAATAATAATGCAGATTTTTTTTTCCTGCAAAAAATTTGTGTTCTTCTGGTTACTGTAGTTAGCCTCCGTATGTTCTCTCGGCAGAATTAAAATTATAGTAAAGCTTTGTGATATTTTGTTTGTTTGTTTGTTTTTAATTCTCCAGCCTTTATTTTATCTACCTTTTTATTATGCTCTGATCTTGGCAATTTCCAAAGCATGAGCACTGCCCAGGACCTGGAAATATTGTAAAGGGAGTTCTGATCACAACTGCTTCGCCAATTCTGTAGGAGAGCCAATAAGCAGTAGTAATCCTAGTTATTCTTTCTTAATCAATTCTGTGTTACTGTCAGAAATCATCTCTTGTATATAGCATAGAACAAAAGCTAATATGGAAAACTTGGTGGAAGGAAAGAGCGGAATGAATATGAAAATGATAAAAGCAAGATCTCAGCTAACATACTTTGCAGTCTATGTCTACATTACGATAGTGTGGGTGCTACAGGACAGAATTATAAGTGAAGCAGCTCCTGGCAAGAGCCATGTGTTGACTTTATACATGGCCTGGGGTGTATTGCTTCAGACTAAGGCTAGTACTCTCCCACGGACTGAAAACTAGGGAGGACTCATTAGATATACTCCCTTTGCACAACTTCCATTACAGTTTAATCCACCAGGAACATAGTTCGCATGCGTTAAGATTAACCCTCTAATGTTAATTAAAATAAGGCATGTAGGGGAGATAAGAGATTTACTGTCAAAAGCAAACATAGACAAAGCCAGCAATTATCTTAAATTATGTTTTATATATAGGAATATGTTTTTTTTTTTTTTTTCAAAATTTTCTAGTTATATTGTCTTATGTAGATTTTTTTTTCTATTTTGCCTAAAAAGAAATATAATAAGATCAAAGATTTTGGGGGAAAATCTACCTCTGATTCTTATGATCTTCAGCAATAATAACTTACTATTTTATATTACTTGAATGCAGGGGAAACAGTATCAGAATTAAGGATAAAATGCAGCATCTTGGAACTAAGGTGTTCCTTCTCACTAAACTGAAATTTCTTAATTCTGCTATACCTAGGAGGACATCTGAAGACCTGAATGTCATAAAAATCCAAACAAAAAATAAGAATATCATAGGGAAAAAAAAAGTCTTTCTCAGGAAGCTTGCTATCTTTCATGTTCATTGTTCTCCCTCTATTCTAGTCAAAAGGGTCTAGGTAATTGATCAAGGCAAAAGTAGTGTATTTACAGATAGATGTGCCTATATTTACATAAGGCATTAAAAAAAAAAGTCCTGTCAGAAAGTGAATGGTAATAGATAAGGGGATAACTACTGCTAACTCAATGTTATTCTGGATTTTTTAACCTCTTGATTTTTTCAAAATAAATGCATCAATCCTGAATCTTCAATAATGATTTAGAAACAAATATATACATATTTCTCTCTCTCTCTCTCTTTTTTTTCCTGAGGACTTTTAAGGATCTTTTGATTCAATCATTATACGGCCAATGTAATTTCATTAGTCAGCAGTAAAAACTGTTCCTCAGTTTTAGATGATAGAACAAATATTCTAGTACTTGTTTAAGTTGTACAAATACTCAATAGAGAAAAGTAATTGGTTTAGCACAGATCCAGTGTTTACCAAACTATATACTTACTTTTATGAATAAAATGGATGGTTGCTTCTTTGTATTTAATGATATAGAAGGCATGCACTTTTAGAAAAAAGTTAGGTGTATGCGTTAGGCAAATAGATTCCTCTTCAGTTCCTTGCTTTAAGAGATGCTCATCGATTTCCATAGGTAAACAACTAATAGATAATCCATGTTTAAAATCTAATTTCTAGCATTTTGGTTAAGATACTAAAAGTCTAGTATTTGGTCTAGCTCTCAGGTTGTTGTAGATAAGATAGAGAAAGTCTACCACAGTGGATCTGTTTTTATTTAAAGAACAGCAAGATTAGAGTTTCAACACCACCTCAGTATCTCACACCTACTTTTCCTCAGCATTATTTATTCACTAGGTCTCCACTTCTTTCCCCACAGGGAGATTTCTACTGGTCCAGGAAGGTCAGGAAGGAAGCCATATCTGCTCATGCTGTGCCACTATTTGCAGTTACTCATCTTGAGTATCACTGATCACAGTCCCTGGGCATACCTTTATCTCCATACAGATCCCTTATCACCAGGATCTTTCTCAGTTTCAGGATCTTGCTTCCAGTCTTTCTGTCATCATAAGCTCCCAGTTTTCCCAGTCTGAATAGTTGATGTGCAGAAGTACAACAAGTGATCAGGTAATCGGTGGGTGTGCCTCACATCTCTCTATTAACTGGAGGATTCAGGATGTGCCATTTCTGTACAGTTCAATTGCTATCAATTTTTTCCCCCAGTTGCAGCTGGCAAGTAGCAGCTGCAACTCTTCCGTTCAAAGCTCAAAAGTTTAATTTCAGACATTTACACACACACACACAAAATTATCTGCTGCCAGTTAGCATTCACAGTTTAAGCTATTTTTTCACCTACAACACAGACATGCCACTGAATAGCATTCACTTTAGCATCATTTTCAAGAAACAGTACAAGTAACTGTCTTCTAACAATGGAAATAATTCAATTCCCCAGCGAACAGAGAAAAAGTTACTGAAGGTCAAATAGCTGATTCCACAAGTGGAACAAGATTACTGTTTGGGAAAAAATGTGTTGCAGCATAAAAATGATAACAGTCATAAGTCAGAAGACGAGCTTTGGATAAATGCTTGAAACACATGTATTTATGCAGTGAGAACAGAGCAGAAGATAACACTTATGAATGAGATAATAGAAAAAAAAAAGAGTGCTGCAAGGTGAACCAAAAAAATTTTTTTCTGCTGAAAATTTAAAATGTCTGAAAGTTTTAAGAAAGAGAAAAAAAGAAAGTAAGTGTAAAATGTAATTATTGTGCTTTTTTTGTGTGTGACAATTCTCTTTTCACATTGATCTTAAAACATCTGAGACAATGAGTGCTTGTTTCTGGAAGATTGATGACTGTCAAGAATATAAGCTTGCCAGGAGCAGGAAAAAAAAAAACAATCAACCAAAAAATATCCTTGAAAAACTATACTCTTTCACATCACAAATAGAACAAAATCTACAGAGTGTTTCTTCAAGTTTGAAACTCCACACAAACTGCTCATAACTGGTTTTGAAAATACCTGTGATTTTATCAATTGGTTTGTTCTCACATAGCTAGAAGTATGCCTGCTTTTAATATACATTAAATACACATTAAATATACATTTAATATACAGGAGAAAAAAGAAAGACTTTTTAAAACAGTGAAAAACTACTTGTGCTCCTTTTTGTTTTGAATACATCTCCAAATTTCTGTTAATACAATTAGTTTGAATAAGGTTCACATACCAAATCAAAATCTGCTTGTCTTCTTGACATCCCCTGGAGTTTGCCAAGGACTAAGGACTACTGGTTTGGTTACAAATGCCTATGTACAGAAAGGTGATTTTACCATCTGCTATTTCAGTCCTCTTCTCTCTACAGGACCTTTCTAACTTCAGTGGGACATTTGTCCTTGCAAACTTTATGTTAGTAGGACTCAGTGAAAGATGGGAATCTGGAAGTTTAACAGAATTAAAAATCACCAGTGATGTCCATTGTAGTTTTGAAAGCCATGTGAAATCCTGCGATATGATCAATGATGAAAGAGTCTGTTGTTAGCATGTTTATAAATGCACATATTAAAAACAAACAAACAACAGCAATGACAGCAAAAGAACTGTCTCAGACAGATGTCTGTTATAAAAAGGACAAATCAAAATTCCAACCATAATATTAAACAATATTTAATTTCAATAAAAAGTGACAAATCTAAACAGATGAGGAATATATGCCAGTTAAAAAGCAGATGTAAGTTGCTATGTGAAGAGAAGACAATGAAATCCAGAGTTCCAGATTCTTGGCCTTTTTTTTTTTTTTTTGTCGTTTATTTTTTAAAATAAATTACAACATGTTAAGATACAAATCTTAACACAATCACACCACTGACTCTAGTAGTTAAAGCAAGACAGTGTCTACAGGAAAATAAGGTTCCAAGCCCAACAGGACTTAAATGATTCCTAAAGCGTGTGAACTGAAATGATTCCTTAAGTGAAGACAAAGATGATAGAAAATAAGCTTTGCTAGGCACAGTGAATCTGTTTCACCTACCAATCCCTTATTCACCAGTCTTTCATTTTAAACACAAGCGCTATTGTTTTCAACAATTATGTTGCTTCTAGAGTATTGCCAAAGAGAAATCAGACTAATCAAATCTGTGTCCAGTGATACAGTATCAGCCAAACAGAAAAATGGTAAAATGGAAACATTTTCTGCTCAGGTTGTCCTCTTTTTTTTTTTTTTTTTTTTTAATTAAATCTCCATTGTGCTGTGGCCTGGAATACTATGCTTTCTTACTACTGAATAGAAAGATGTGTGATTTTTTTATTGTTGCTGTTGTTTGTGTTTTTTTAGTTATTTTGTGTTTTTATACTACTGATTCTGGTAAGAGAGAGAGAGGAAACCAAAACAAACAGAGGAATAATTAGTTAAAATTTCAGCCCTAGCCTGGCAAAGATTTTGGATACAGATTGTTCTGTGGGAAAGAGAAGATCATAAAACATGCTTTGCTAATTAACCTCTCATTATCGGTTGCATAAGCTTAGAGGAGCAAGAAATGCTGGATATGTAATTTAATTAACACTACTGATTTCCATTACCATCCTCCTCACACTTAGAGCTATGCATTCATCCTTCACCTCCAATGAGAAATGGATACCTTTAGGAAAGCAATTGAAAAGTCAGGAGTTGGAGTACTGTAGCGCGTAGTTGTATGCCCACATTGATTTCAATGAACAATTAGAGAGAGCCTCTGTTATGTTACCCTAAGTACACATTTTGTGATGTTTCTAAATCTTACTTCAAAAGATTCACAATGAAATTATCTTTGTGAACTATTTCTTCTACATAGCTAGCTTTGGTGTTCTGTTAAATAAGTATTGAAAATTCCTTTTCAAAGGGTCATGAAACATGAGCATGCCACTGTGAGATAAAATACTATTTCCCTCTATTTAATATTTTACTTCATGGGACAAATATGTAGCACTTAAAACCACTAACTGGCTCAGAAAGTTCAGATTTCTTGCTAACACAGATCACTATATTATGCATGCAAATTTATAAAACAATCCATCTCCATTTTAAGAATAATTAGGAATTTGTTTCCTATAGTTATGTCTATAAGGTTATTTCAAATCTTCATTACGCTAATTGTTATAAAACAGCTCAGCCTTAATGCTGGGAGTGCCTTTGAATGACTTCAAACAATATGCGAAATGCTAACTTGCAGTTGTTGAAGCAATTCATTCCATTTTACACTTCTCATTTTTTAGACTACTCTTTTTTTTTTTTTTTCAAAAAATCCCTACCTTAAAGGCCTCTATAAACCTTCTGTTTGCTTGTCTTTTGAAATCATCATTAATTAAATAGAATTACTGAAAGAAATGCTACTGGGACAGAAAATGTACCTCTCATTATGTGAATTATGATATTGCATCCAATTTAAATATGTGGAACTCTATGAGCTTCATCCTCAGACGGGCAATTTACATTTCTCTGCTGTCAGAAACACAGATCAATCCGCCCTATGGCCATGTTCAGCATCCTAACTGCAGAATGACACAATAGCTTCTTATATAGTTCTTCAATAGTTGCTTATTTTGTCTTCCTATGTGAGAAATATAAAGTACTATATGCATTTTTTTTGTACGGAGACAGCAACCGACTCAGAATTTAAACTTTAATTTAGATTATTTCTGGCTAGGCCATAACTCACTTCATCTGCATAAACAGAGCATTTCCTACAGGTCCTCTCCGATACCTGGCATTAAAGGGATTCATTCCAAAATGCTATGTTCTGCACTAGATAACTATAGATACAACTAAGCATTTGCATGGAAGTGTCTCATAAATGCTGCTTGCAAATTTTCAGTGGCATTCATGGGTTAAGGGTTTAAAGAAAGGCACCAATCCTCCTAAAAACTAAGCAATGTATTATTTATTTTATATTCTTAATAAAGTACTTAATATTTAATAAAGTTACTTAATAGAGTTTTATGTTTTGCAGCATGCAGAAATTCTGTCAATCTGAATATTATTTTAGAGGTATAAACAAGTATGAAAAATAGATATTAATTTATTTTAATTTAATGTTGTTCTGATAGTGCATTTAAAACTGTTCATGCACAGGACTTTGTGTTCTCTTCTGGATTATCACCCAACAGTCACTAGGGACTTCTAAAGCATTTCAGAAACAAAAATCTTTTCAAAGTCTGAAAAAAGAAATTGTTTTTCATGGGGACTTCCCACTGAGAAGTGTGCCATGCATATAAATCTCACTTTTAATATTTTTCAGTGGTTCCTGACCTTCATTTTTTCAAATTTATTTCTAATATCTCATCTGAAGTTCTCTGGCTACACCTTTTAGTCAGAGATTCTTGTTCGTCCCTTGTCAATCAGATAAAAAAGCTCTCTGGTATTAAGTATTTTCTCCCTGAAAAGGTACTTAAACATTGTAATCAAGCCACCCTTCAGTCTTTGCTTTGCTAAGACAAATAGAGAATGCTTAATTTTCTCACTACAAGGCATTTTTTTCCATCTTGATTTTTTTATCCTGCTTCTTTCATTTCATTTTTTGATCATTTCTTTAGGGTGGTGGAGGGGGTGTCTTTTTTGGCTTTTTTGCTGTTCTTACTCCAGTTTGTCCATCACACCACAAGAAATCTAGTACTGCTTTCTCTCCTACTGTGCATGGGGTTAAAAGCCTAAATTTACTCTCTAACTTAAAAAGACCCTGCTGTATTTTTGACAAAGTATTGCACTGGCAGTTCATATTCAAGTCCTTGTACAATAGTACTTCCAAAATCATTGTTCAAGGTACCATTTTGCAAACTCTACTCAGCTCTGATGAAGCCGCACCTGGAGTATTGGGTGCAGTTCTGGGCTCCTCAGTACAAGGGGGACATGGAGCTTCTAGAGAGGGTCCAGCAGAGAGCCACAAAGATGATTAAGGGACTGGAGCATTTGTCGTATGAGGAAAGACTAAGCGAGCTGGGCCTGTTTAGCCTGGAGAAAAGAAGGCTGAGAGGAGATTTGATCAACATGTTCAAGTACCTGAGGAGTGATTGTAGGGAGGATGGGGCCAGGATCTTCTCTCTGGTGGCCCGTGACAGGATGAGGGGTAACGGATATAAGCTGAAATACAGGAAGTTCCACCTCCATGTGGGGAAGAACTTCTTTGCTGTGAGGGTGACAGAGCCCTGGAACAGGCTGCCCAGAGAGGCTGTGGAGTCTCCTTCTCTGGAGATCTTCCAAACCCGCCGGGATGTCCCCCTGTGCCACGTGCTCTGGGTGTCCCTGCATGTGCAGGAGGGCTGGAGTAGATGATCTCTAGAGGTCCCTTCCAACCTTAAGCATTCTGTGATTCTGTGAAGAAAATACTCATTCACAGAGTATATAGGTATATATAGGAATATATAGGTATATAGGATACTCAGTCATCCACAATACTCCAATGTTAATTAATTTCCAAGATCTTTCTGGCATAAACCAGTTTTATATACTTCCAATGAAAATTTGGGTATGATTCTGGAGGGAGTTTGCATGAGAAGCCATCGCAAAAATGCAGTAGAGTTGCAGGTACCCTATGCAGTTCTGCGGCATCCATAATCCAACCCCTGTAATCTTATGTGCACATATAGTTTCATGCAATAAAAACATTAGCATGATAACATGCAGAATAACTGTTGTATTGATTTAAAACAAACTAAATATATATGAAACAATAATTATGTCAATAAGTGTAGTGTGAGCACAAGCCAAGTGCTCCAGTTGTACAGAGTTCAGAAACTAACTTTAAAGGACTTAGTCAACATCTGTCCTGAAAGATTTTGTCTCTTGTGATAAGAGAGAGTCCAGGAGAACTAGCACAACTATGCATGGTGGTCTTAGAGGCATGGAAGTTGGAGGAAGGAAACATAACCTTTATGCTCACCATAGATATAGATCCCAAAAGGCAATTGGCTTTTCCTATAGAACTACACTGGAAGGAAGGTGAATGTTAAAAGATTCTTCCTGTTTAAAGGTACTCCTTTTGAAATGTGCTATTCATTCTTTCATAAATTCATTTATTGTGTTCTGCACTGATACTGTATAGCATTAATTTTTAAATCAGAATGTCTTGTCAAGATGTCAAACATTTGACAAATCCTAGATTATTAAATATATGCTATTAAATTTATCAAAAAATGTACTCACTTCAAAGAGTGGTATAAGGTTTGACAAGACCCATTTTCCATAAAAAACATGTTGGCACATAATTATATTNGAGTGGTATAAGGTTTGACAAGACCCATTTTCCATAAAAAACATGTTGGCACATATGAATATAATTATTCACATATGAATATAATTATTCACATATGAATATAATTATATATGAATATAATTATATTTTATTCCTCTATCAGTTGAATTCCATTGAGATTTTTTTCTTTGGATTACTCTCAGACTAAATATGGTACATTCATTGATCAAGTTAATTGGTTTGTTTGCTTAAGTGGGATCATAAAAAGTTTTGATTTCCTTGTTATCCTCTGAGGTATTCAGAATGCATTCAAGGAGACTACAAATCTCCTCAAGGTCACATGCTTTTCAGACCCTGATAATTCCAAAGTTCTTTTCTATTTCTCTCTCTTTTTTCTTTTTTTCCTAAAAGTAGATGGCATTTACTCCTCTTCTGAGCAAACTATGGAAAACAAAATATTCCCTTGTCTTCCTGTATTCATCATATGTTTCTATCCAAAACTGGAAACAAAAAATTGACTGCATATATCGTGTCTATTGTACAACATTGTATATATTGTATTTACAATATAAGTAAATTTTTATCATATTTGCCAAATAAAGATTATTGCTGGGATTTTTTATGTACTAATATGCCCCTTTTCTAATCCTGACTGCCATCCACAGATTATTCACTATTTTTTCTAGCTTTCCAATTGTTTTTCTGCTAAAAATAATATACATAGTTTAACATCTGCTTCCCCCTTATTTTTTTTCCTAAGAATCCCTTTTTATTTCCTTTTTAACGTTCTGATTTGCTGCCTTGATGTAAGGTAAATTTTAACAAAAGGTTAGTAAGGTAAATTTTAACAAAAATTGCTCTCCTTCTCGTTCACAAAAGTTCCCTATTTTGTCTATATATTAAATATACAACATATTCCTTTTAAATAATTCATGCTTTCAGTTTTCATTCTTCTGATTTTATTTTTCAATTACTTTACTAAGCATTTTGATTCATTCTGGAAAATTAGACCTTCTGAAGAGCAAAGTAAGTATTTGTGAACACATTATTTCTTGAAACTCCATTCTTTATCAAATCAATCTATGATCACATTAGCTTTTATTCTAATAACTAATTAATTTTCATCCAAATATAACCTGGCATAAATCTTACATTAGAGTTCTTACTAAAAAATATTATTTACATAGTTTAGAAATACACTGTATATTAGTGTATGCATATATTGCATATATTGTATATTACTGTATGCTTATATTGCAGACTGGAATTCATTTTGTTTCCTTCCACACAGGTGCCTAAGGAATAATATGTATGGTTCCCTTCCCATTCAGTTATCAGCTACAAATCCTGGGGTTTCTACTTTTCTGGATGACACATAAATCTATACACGTTAAAGATTCTGCTCTAGAATTATCAAAGAAAACAGTTCCTCTCAATCTTTACTGAACAAGCTGCCAACAATAATCTGAACCAGTCATGGAATCAGTCATTCATACCATCTCACCAACTTTCAGAAATACCACTTATATAAAATTTCTTCTAATGACTAAGAATTCTCAATTTCTCTGAATTTTATCAAGGTTTACAAATGCTTTGCTATAAGCAAGTAAAAACCTTTTTATTCTTGGACTACTCAATTCAATTTGCTTATGACATACAGAGTTTGCATTTGTGCCTTGTATTTAACTCAGATGCAACGCATCTTAATTTCATCTTAAGATCACACCTGTGATTTAAACATGCTGATATACAGTTTTCCTTTTATATGCAAATATAAGGCATATATGCATAGATGTACATTTATGTAGACCAGCTGGGTGAACCATGAACCACCTCAAAAGTATCCTATGATTTCAACAATGTTTTGCCAGAAAAAAAGAAATATATATGGAAGGCTTTTTTTTAAAATATTCATGTTCATATCTTTACATCTGATATTCCAACAGACAACAAGCATATGATAGACATTTAAAACACAAAGTTTGATTTTCATCTTCAACTCATATAGTTTCTCTTTGAAACTATGCCACATAAGGAATGTATGCAAGTTATACCCTGATCCAGTAAGCCAGGGACATACTAACCTCCAACAACTTATATTCCACTAAAACAAAAATTTTAATTGAAGTTTTTTATTTTCAATATTTTTAAAAAAAGGAAGATGGGGGAATGATGAATATTTCCTGTTAAAACTGCACAGAAAAAAAAAATGATAGCATGAAACCTCATTCCTTCAAGGTTTTCTGCAGTGCTCTAGACCACTTAGGATGGCATAACCGCAAGTTAATCTGTACGTAATCCACCAGTCTTTTTGTGCTATGATCCCTTTTTATGCCCCATCCGAAGGGAACGTGAGAAAGCCTCATTCCCAACCACAGAGCCTGGCTTCTTACATAGAGCCATGGCAAATTATCCCTGGTGTGTCCATGGCAAAAGTGAGGGGCTCCTGGCGTCTGAGCAAAGGGCAGCAAGGGTGGAGAGCACATCTGAAGAGCGGTGCCTGCCCCGGCGCCGTGGGTGTCCCTCCGGCAGAGCCGAATTGCAGCTACAGTCCTGACTTAAGGCAGGCGGGAACGAGGTGCGAAGATAAAAGTAAAAGGAGGATATGAGAGCAGTGGGAATCTTATGTGTAGTCAAGAAGGGAAGTGCACTAAGCAGAAAGGAAAGCACAGCCTTGATCGGGAAGACGAGGACCTTGAACATGACTAAAAGGAGGGTAAGCGGTGAGAGAATTTTAATTGGGGAGCTTCGTGGCCTGAGCTTCAGGAGATAAAGCTGGCTTTTTCAGCAGCATTCGGAAAGGATTGAAGGGGAACAAAGCAAATAGCCTGGCTTTTATCAAAACCTAAGCAACGGTTACACACAGTTTTGTGTGTGTCTGTTATCCTTAGCTTTTAATGATATTTGAAAAGACTTGGCTAGCGATCCAAAGACAGAAAGCTTCTTCCACGCTCTATGGAGAATATCTTACAGGGGGATAGAAGGCTGTCTTTCTAAACTGGTTGCCAGAAGTAAAATACTAATAAGATTAGATTATATTTTATCATACATAAATGAGGGACCAAAAAACAAAGAATGGGTCATAATGGAGGAGGATAAATTCTTTCTGAACTTTATCCTGAGGACAGTAGATTGTGATGTCATTTTAGAAATCTAGTCCCTCTTGTTTGTGGAATTCAAAAAAAGAAGTCTAGTTCTAATTAACTAAAATAATTGCATTACTGATGTCTTAAAAATGATTTGAATTTGTTCTCTGAAAACCTATATATAGTTCATTTGTCATTTAAAAATATACATCAGTTTTTCACTCTAGTGTTAATGGATGTTATACGATTGAAGAAAAAATACTTCTCTGTTCTTGACAACGCACAGATGTAATTATTCATAATGGCTATGAAACAAAGGTAACATCAGAATTTCAAGTTAATTAACAGTCTTCAGATAATTCGCTGACTGAATCTTACAATTATCATATTAACACACCCTATATTTAAGGACTTCTGCTGTAACATATTTGACTTCCTAATTCATAGCTTCTACAAGCATGCTCACGTTTCAACCTCAAGCAATTTTTTATGGATGATTTGTTTAAAATCAAGAGGCTTTTGAAAAAGAAATGCTGTCATTACCTTACCAATGACAGTACGACTTAATAAAGAATGTATTATGCATTCTAATTAATTATTACATTTTCAAGTCATTACAAATATCCTAAAATAGCATCATGATGTTGTTGAAGGACTGCTATACATTTTTCCTAAGACATGAAATAAAATAATACTATTTTTTAAAAAAAAGTTTGCTTGGATTACAAGCAAGAGGTGTATCTGTATCTGAATGGTCTGTTACTATTAGAACCATCAAAAATATTCATTTGCAACCTTAAGCTGCTGGAGACTCTGTTCTGATTCATTCACTATTGAGTTCCTGGTATCTGGGTCTGTTCAAAACAAAGACAGGTAGCAATCTTCAGATAGCAATTTAATGCACATCAAGTATTTGAGGATTGACTGTCCCTAAGGTCAGATATTCAAAATAAAATGAAACCCTGACTCTGGTGAAATCAGGAGATGTTTTGCCATGGATGGTAGTACATGGGGTCCAATAGTAAATCAGAGAAAGGTTTCCATGTGTATTTGCATGAGGACCAGCCTGCCGATGATGCATCCATACTGGGATTTATTTCACATCTGGGCTAAAGTGAGGATTATCTACATGCTATTCCAGCTCCAGGCCAAACAGACAAATGTAAACTATTCTCTCCAGGGAAATTTCCTCTCTGCTTTATTCATATGTTCAATATTAAACTGATAAGCATAGGCCATCTGCACTGAAATTAAGTTATGTGTGACTTAAGTGATCCCTATTTGATTTTACATTAGGGCAGAAAAGTAGCAAAGAATTCATACAGCCAGCATTGCTCTCAGCTGGTAGACCACAACCTTTTTTGCTTTGCACATTATGCCTCTAGTTTGCCTCTGGCCCCTTTCTAGATATGATTTCCGGATCCTCACAGGACACTTACAACCAAGCCTAGAATTTCAGCAGTATTTACAAGTCAAGCAGTTAGAATGAAAGTACACCTTGCATTGACTGGTGAATATAGATATAACTTTAATTATAATTTAGATTCCTCTGACAAAAGTGATATCTGTTACAACATATATCATTATGATCCTTTTGGTAACTACTGTATATGTAAATATCCCACAGTAGCTGAAATTTTTAAACAAGTAAGCCATTTTCCTTCATTATAGATGTCTCAGTAGCTAAGTGGCAGAATTTGAGAATACAAAATCCTGGAAATCAGATCAAGATTTTTGAATGCCTTACCTTAAGCTGTTATGAGCTTCAGAATGGGATAAAATGTTTAGATTCTCTCTTCAGCTCATTAAAATTATGCTATGTTACCAAATTTCTTGAATTCAGAAGGCTCTTCCATAAAGAATAGCAATTTCTCTTTTCCTCTTACAATGACTGCAATAATCATTTTACTAGTAACAGAATAGAAAGAGAACAAGAGAACTTCTGAAGGCCCACATGGTCAAGTTCCAGCTGCCCCAGCTAGAAAGAGAGGCACATTGGGTGCCCAACTCAATTTCCTCTATTTAAATGCACCTAGCATGGGGAATAAACAAGATGAACTGACCCTGCGATTGCATGGCCATGATCTCTTTGCAGTTACTGAGACATGGTGGGACAGCTCTCATGACTGGAACATGGCCATAGATGGCTTTAGGCTTTTCAGGAAGGACAGGCCAGGAAAGCGAGGGGGCAGAGTTGTTCTTTATGTGAGAGCGCAACTGGACTGTATGGAGCTCCGCGTAGGGGAGGACGAAACACAGGTCGAGAGCCTGTGGGTGTGGATTAAAGGGCAGGCCCACAGGGGTGACACTGTCATGGGAGTTTACTACAGACCTCCTGACCAGGGAGAGGAAGTGGATGAGGCTTTCTACAGGCAGCTGCAAAAAGCCTCACGGCCTTCAACGACCCTGATGTCTGCTGGGATAATCACACAGCTAGGAACAGACCATCCAGGAGGTTCCTGCAGAACATTGCAGATAACTTCATGATGCAGGTGGCTGATGAGCCAAGAAGGGGAGAGGTGCTGCTAAACCTGATACTAACGAACAGAGATGGTCTAGTGGGAAATGTGAGCGTTGGGGGCAGTCTTGGCTGCAGTGACCATGAGATGATGGAATTCACGATCCTTGGAGGAGGCAGCTGCACAAAAAGTAGGATTGCAAGCCTGGACTTTAAGAAAGCTAACTTTGACCTCTTGAGGGAGATCCTTGGAAAAATTCCCTAGGCAAGGGTCCTAGAAGGAAAGAGGTTCCAGGAGAGTTGGCTACTATTCAAGTGCCACTTGCTCAGGATCGATGCATTGCTATAAGAAAAACTCCGGCAAGGTGGGCGGGAAACCTGTGTGGATGGGCAAGGAGCTGTTGGGAAACTTAATGAGAAAAAGAGCACATACATAATGGAAGGGCCAATGGGGGTGGAAGAAGGGCCAGGTCACATGGGAAGAATATAGGAACACTCAGAGAATGTAGGGATGCAATGAGGAAGGACAAGGCCCATGTGGAATTAGAGTTAGCGAGAAATGTCAGGGGCAACAGGAAGGGCTTCTACAAATGCAGCAAGAGGAAGACTAGGGAAAATGTTAGTCCTCTGCTGAATGGGGAGGGTGCCTTGGTGACGGAGGATGCAGAGAAGGCAGAGTTACTAAATGCCTTCTTTGCTTCTGTTTTTACTGCTACGGCAGTACTGAGCCTGGAGACAAGACAGAGAACCAGGAGAGAGTAAGATTTTCCAATGGTCAAGGAGGATTGGGTTAGGGATTATTTAGGCAAACTGGACACCCATAAATCTATGGGCCCGGATGGGCTGCACCCAAGAGTGTTGAGGGAACTGGCAAGAGTCATTGCTCAGCCGCTCTCCATCATCTTCAAGAGGTCATGGAGGGTGGGGGAGGTGCCAGAGTACTGGAAAAAAGCCAGCATCACTTCAGTCTTCAAAAAAGGCAAGAAAGAAACTACAGCTGGGAAACTACAGGCTGGTCAGCCTGACCTCCGTCCCTAGAAAGGTGGTGAGGCAGCTAATCCTAAGGACCATGTCTAGGTATGCCAAGGAAAAGAAGGTGATCAGGATTAGTCAGCATGAAATCACCAAGAGGAAGTTGTGTCTAAAAAAACTGATAGCCTTCTACAATGAGGTGACCAGATGGAAGGACAATGGGAGAGCTGTGGATGTTGTCTACCTTGACTTCAGCGAAGCTTTTGACATTGTCTCCCATAACATCCTCATAGGAAGGCTCCGGAAGTGTGGACTGGATGAGTGAACTCTGTAGTCAATTGAGGACTGACTGGATGGCAGAGCCCAGAGGGTGGTGATAAATGGGGTTGAGTCTGGTTAGAGGCCTTTTACTGTGACCTGCAAGGGTCAGTACTGGGCCCAGTGCTCTTCCACTTGTTCCTCAATGACTTGGAAAAGGAGCACAGAGTTCCTCCTTAGAAAGTTTGCAGATGACACCAAACTGGGAGGAGTGGCCAACACTCCCAAGGGCTGTGCTGCCATTCAGAGAGACCTAGACAGGATGGAGATTTGGGCAGAGAGGAACCTCATGAGATTCAACAAGGACAAGTCCAGCATCTTGCACCTGGGGAGGAACAGCCCCAGGCACCAGTACAGATTAGGGGATGACCTGCTGGAAAGCAGCTCTGCAAAGACGGATTTGGGAGTCCTAGTTGACAATAGGTTAACCATGAGGCAGCAATGTGCCCTCATGGCCAAGAAGGCCAATGAGATCATGGCCTGCATCAGGAGGAACGTTGCCAGCAGGTCGAGGGAGGGGATCCTGCCCCTCTCCTCAGCTCTGGTGAGGCCGCACCTGGAGTACTGTGTGCAGTTCTGGGCTCCCCAGTACAAGAGGGACGTGGAGCTCCTAGAGAGGGTCCAGCGTAGAGCCCCAAAGCTGATTAAGGGATTGGAGCATCTATCTTATGAGGAAAGACTAAGTGAGCTGGGCCTGTTTAGTCTGGAGAAAAGAAGGCTGAGAGGAGATTTGATCAACATGTTCAAGTATCTGAAGGGTGATTGTAGGGAGGATGGGGCCAGGCACTTTTCCGTGGTGGCCAGTGACAGGGCGAGGGGTAACAGGTGTAAGTTGAAATACCAGAAGTTCCACCTCCATTTGAGGAAGAACTTCTTTGCTGTGAGGGTGACAGAGCCCTGGAACAGGCTGCCCAGAGAGGCTGTGGAGTCCCCTTCTCTGGAGATCTTCCAAACCTGCCTGCATGCCACCCTGTGCCACATGCTCTAGGTGTCCCTGCTAGAGCAGAGAGGTTGGACTAGATAATCTGTAGGGGTCCCTTCCAACCTCAACCATCCTGTGATTTTGTGATTCTATGAAAAAGAAAAGAAAGAGACCAATTCGATGACAAAGATCCTCTTATGCTAGTCTTTCCACAAGAAGCTCTTCACCATCAATATAACTTCATCTGACTCATCCCATCACTATTGTATGGCAGTCAAATAAGGTAAGTGCAAGAGAACTGCTATAAGGAACTGACATGTTATTAATTTATTCCTTATTACATTAACCACAATAGTCATTCCTGGAGCATTATGTATATTACAGACATTATTGAAACACTAAAACCCTCTTTTTGATGAAGAATCTTCCTTTTTATCTGTTGCTCTCTCTACTCCTTATTGTTTTAAATACGACTAAATGCTTACCTTCCATCTCTGCTCTTCTTGTTCCTACGTATCAACAAAATACACTTAAATTGCAACAGAAATATTCCTCTCCTAATTGAAGTTTCCAGGGAAGCAGAGTAATTTAATTACACTCTAAATACACTCCACCTCAAACTGTTTAAATCTCTTTAAGTCAAACCTCACATAATGGATGTAATACGCATAACTTTACAGATGTAAATAAAGTACCATGAGCTACAAATACCTTAGTGTGAAGCTGACAAATGAAGTAAAAGTTACCTTTATGGATTAATGCTTTAAAAAACAAATCAAACACATCATTCGTGATCTCAGAAACAGGAAGAATATCCTAAACATAACACTATGTCTACCAAAGCAGACATATGTACCAAAGCAGTTGAGCAGCTTTTTGTCACCTCAGAAAATGAGCAAGTCTGACAACAAATAAATTGTATTTTGCCAGAATTAGCCTTCTTCTGGGCAATTAGCAGGTATTTCTGTCCGGCAATATACTTACCTCTCTTAGCACATTCTCTGTGCATTTCACAAGCTTTGATGAGTATGTCTGAGGCAGGGGTGGAATCTATGTTGCATCTCGTCAGTGCAAGATTAGCAAGGTGAGGGGATAGGAATGGTCCCTCATGGACTACCAATGTTGAAGTGCTAGTATTCAACAGGAATTTAAAAGTCTTGATCACAGTTGTTCTTTTGAACTTCCTTTGATTTTTCTCATAGGTCTTGAATGATGCTAAAGGGGAAAGAGAACAGAGTTTACTTGAAGCTCTTTATAAGATTAGGTTATATTCAGCTCACCATGATCACTTCAACAGCACAATTCTGATTCAGTTGTGCCAGTTGCACATAAAATGCACATCTACATGGGATGCTTAGCTCTTATTATGTCAGATACAAACTGGCATAATTTTCTACCTACTGTGGAATTGTGATTAGCAATTGGAAGAAGCATAGCAGATTGAGGAGACATTATGGAAAGGTTAAATTAATGTTATTTGAAGAGAGAGAAAAGCTTCTTCTCCTTTCCAGATTTTGCCACTTGCACAATAATAATGAAAGTTTATTGCCAAAGAAATTTTCCATTATGTTCTTTTCAGCTCTTTGCTGTATTTGAATATGAGCACTACTGTGACCTTTGGCAGAAAACTTTTCCTTTCTGCGGCAGTTACAAAGAAAAGCCTTCTAATGCCTGAATAATTATGCAGAATTTGATGACTTTCATCAAAGACTAAATTTTCAGACTAAATTGCAATTGTGTTTTGCACTTAAATACCTGTAACTACACACTTTTAGGCAGATGCAAGGAGGGGAACAGCATCTTCTCTGGACCGGCAGATGGTCAATTTCTGACTCCATCCTTCACTAAAAGGACAGAAATGCGTTAGAGGAATTTATTGCAATTACTTCTATAGCAGTTTGAAGGATGACAACACAAACGACCAGACGCTATATAGAGACACAGCAAAAAGATGAAAGACAGCAAACTTAAGGCCGTTGTGGCAGCATACAACAAAGAAAGAATTTCAAAAGCTAATCTCTGAGAAACCTGGAAATAAATTGTTTCTAGAAACCCATCAAAAGTTTCTAGAAAAAATGAAAAATGTGAGATGTAAGGGGAAAAAAAAAAAAAAGTGAAAACAGAAAAGGTCTTTCCTGAATCCTTCAAATTTGAAATAATTCCTGACAGAAAATTAAGGTTATAAGCAAAAAAAAAAAAAACCCAGAAAACTGTAGTGAATGGCACTTGAGAAAGGACAAGAAGAGTAAAACTGAACTAGGAGACAATGATGTAACTGTCACCAATAGGCAGACTAAAATTTAAAAAAAAAGAAAAAGTGGAAAAAATGAAGGCAATGAAAAAGACATAAAGAACATTACTTATCTATGCAATCAGAAAGAGAACAATAATTTAAGGGCATGTCAGGAGGGCAGAAGAATAGAAATACTGTTAAGTCTGAAACAGAATATAATTAAGGACCCATTAAAAATAGACCAGTCAGAAAAGATGATTACTAGAAGAGCACATAGAAGTTTGTTCCTTATGTCTGCAATGGGTAGCAAACCTAGAGGTACAATTGTCAAAATCCATTACCATTAGCTGGAAACCATCCCCTCTTTGGGGACAAGCAGAGACATTTTTTCACAAATTTATAAAATACTGATCTTCCCGGACCTCATAGCAGTGACAGTTGAGCAGAAAAGAAAACTGAGACTACCAGAGGAGTTAAGATAATGTGGCTTTATTCAAGCAGAGGTGAGGCCTCCCTTTAAGCTTTCATTTATGTGTTTTTTACAGATAGACTTTTAATAAACTTTTTATAGAACTGGGATAAAATTAGAAAGTGTGCCAAGATAGAAAAAGAAGATAATTATTGCTTAAGAAGGGAGTGACCATAAATAAATAAATAAATAAATAAATATCTGTTTTGAAGTTAGCTACTTTTTCATTATTCCAGGCTAAATGAAATCAACAGAGGAGAAAGTAAGAAGTAAAGGACACACATTCCTGTAGATCTGCAACACCCTGAAGGACCCACATGCTAGATACAGTTTTGCCAATGTTTTGTCTTGGTGTATATCCTGAAGTGTCAGATAATAGATGGTGGGACAGCAGTGTGAAAAAAGGTTTTCAAGGACCCTACGTTACTGAGGGTCACATAAGTACTGTTATTCATGTGCTGGCTTACTACTGCTTCGTTGAGATAACTTTCTGAGGACGCTGTAGTTACTATTTTGACTTAGTGTATAAATACTTCTAATCACGAAAAATGAAAATGCAAAAGTAGATGAAGAGTAGATCGGGTAATGGGATGGTAGAAATTCATATGAGGCTCACGTTATGTAGGGTCTCCACAGCTCATGAATCTTCTGTGAAAAAAAGTTTATCTATAGTCACTTAGGTATTTTAGTTCATCAGTCCTCTAGAGATATTTCCCTTGCATCTGCCAGACATAAACAAATAATTAGAAACAGAAAACATATGGAAGTGTTTCACTGTAGTAGCACTTGCAGCAAAGGAAGAAACAAACAGCATGGCAATAGTAACCTTATATTTGGGCTATTTAAGGTTCTTTCTGTAGGAAGATAAGAGCTAGTGGGAAAAACACACACAAGCAGAACGACTGTATTTCAGGACATTACTTGAGAAAGCAGGCTAGAATTTTAAAAAAGGCAGACATGAGTATAGAGATAAAAATCAATAAGAATAAAAGTATTAAAGCCTGTGAGAAGAAGATATGTTAAGAAATGGCACAAGGACAAAAAGCAAGTTCTTTGCAGCCTGAGTAATTGCTAATCTTTTGACAATAGTACAGGAGAAACACGGTTTGTACCAGCACACTCTTATTGAAAGAAATAGGATTATATTTCATTACAATATATATCAAGATATACCTCTGCAAGTAAGAATAGTGACCATGAATAACCTCATTAAATTAATCTCCATTAATGCGAAAGACCTGAATAGTATAATAAAATGGAAAGGGAAAAAAAAAAGGACAAAACTTGCAGAGTTCCTAGCTGACATCAGGGTACACACTTCAGAGAGACAAGATCCATTATTCAGAGAAAATTGGTTTAATCAGGCTTATTTCTTCTCGTAGCCTTCTAAAAGAAAGAAGACAGTATAAAACTAGACAAACATAAGTCATTTGTTAAGACAAAAAAAAAAGAAGAAGAAGAAGACAGTGGGAATAAGAAATAATACACCCAGTTTGACCTCAAAGATTATAGACTATAGGATCAGACAATGCCTTAAGACAGTGTAAGCAGACTTTTATGACAGTTTCAGGTGGAGCACATCCTAGCTCTAGAGCTCTCACATTCTGCCCATAAACTTGAACTCTATGGCATCTGGTACAGATCTTTATAGATGGATCTGCGTTGGATTCATCTACCTGACTTGGGTCTTTAGTAGTTAGATAATCTAAATTTTAAACATAATCCTTAAAAGTCTAATTTATCACTCTTAATCCCTTTCATCATTATTAGTATAGAAGACAAATCTCCAGGTGGCTGTTTTTCTTCTTTTGGAATAGTTACGTAACAATGGGTCATGAGAGTAGCTTAGCTGTAGATGTCTTGTATAAATTTACTTATATAATCTTAAGGTACATAAATCTCACCTATCATTGCAACTCGCAAAATGTCATAATTTTCAGAAAAGTAAAGTTCTAATTGCATCTCAAACTAACTTATTCTGGTTGACAGAACTGACCTTGGCAAAACTCTCTGATTTCTCTGTTTTTAGTTGATGAAATTTTTTTCTTAAAAAAAGCACAGACTAATTAATACAGACCTCTATTACTCTTTCTGATTTCCAGAAGGGCTTTCTGGCCTCTAAAAAAGAGCTCTTTTGAGACTTCTTCAATAAACATTCTGCTGGTCCTGTTTCCTGTAAGTATTTCATTCTTTTTCTCCTTGGGAAGTTGCAAGGGTTTTGAGCTCTCCTCCCTACTACCTACAAAAAGGTTACCTAATATTTATTTTCATAGCAGCTAGCTGCCTTGTATATTTTTTCCTTTGGATACTCTGAAAACAACCATGCCCAGAATGCCTTCCTATTGCCATGACTCATCTACCTAAGTGGAGCCAAGACAACTTTAATCTTCTGAATATATATACTGGATAATTCAATTTCCTGTCATCTAATTTGCACTTGCAAATGTCATTTTGCCAGTAGATATACTTACATGTGTAATATTTGTATCTACATTTGTTTTGAAAGTTCTGCCCCTGGGCAGAGAACCATGTTATCCCAGAGCAAATTGTTCCTTTTCTTAAAAGCCAAAAAGTTATCAAGCCTTCAGATGAAAGGGACACTTCAGTTAAAGGTCAGGAAATCCAGCTGTAATTTGGCTCCAGCTAGTGCTTTAGATCTCAAGTTTAAATTCTAATTAAGATTGAGGTAGAAGTATGAAATTCTAATAAGGAATCTGTGGGCTATATTTTTTCAGAGTTACATCATGTGATCTCTTATTTCTAAAAGCAGAATATCATTTATGTATACTTAACATAATTTAAGGGTTTGTTTTTCTTCCAGATAGGTACATGAAAGTTCTATCAGTAATATTCAGATATTGCTGTAAAAGGAAAAGAAATCAGCATTTTATTTAACTATTTATTTATTTTTACTGAATTTTCATTTGAAAACATTTTTTTTTAAAAAAAGGCTAAAAAAAATAGACACGGACTTTAATTTTTGGTTATGTTTTGTTCTTTTCTGAAGGCAGAGAAATCTGTTCTCAATGTCTAGTTGAGATTCTTCTTGTTTCATGTCTTATATGCTGTCTAATAATAAGAAAAAAAAAAAAGGCTGTGCTTGCCTTTCAAACTTGGCTCTGTGCTAAGAAAATTAATTATAACAGTGTTTGTTGGCATTTCAGCATTCACTTATACACTGATAGAGTCTTGACTGAGGCTGACTAATGCTGTCCGCTCTGTCCAGGGCTTACGCAGATTGCTACATTTTCCTTTTATTGTTTTTTTATTTCACGTCTTCTGTTCATGCACTTGTTGAACTACTAAAAACAGACTCTACAGTCTCCAACTATTCACTCTCTGTGGCAGACTACGTAACCTAATGCCAGAGAAGTTACACCATTCAATTTTCCTGTGTAGAGATTTTTGTTATGCCTATACTTAGGCCTTTTAGATGTCTTATAGATAAATTTGTTTTCTTATTGCTCTCTAAACATTAAAGGCCATTCATTCAAATTCCCATTAGTTGCAGGAGCTCTTAAATGCAGCTTCAATGTATTGTAGCTTCTTATCCTCATTCATCATATTGCAAAAGTCATGTTTTACCATGCTTGCTTTCAATGTACTAACCTTAGTTAGATGAATTGCTTGGATAGTTTACTTCTTGGAAGCTGGAAGGGTAGATAACTTTGACCATGCCATTCTTTCTGTACAAATACAACTTTGATTTTCCTCTTTCTACTGTTTCTTTCACTCCCAAAAGCAAGCTGGAATTTCATGAGTCTTAAAATCCTGCCTGATCTTGATGCATTTCATATCTTTCCAATTAGATTATCAACTGGGAATTATTTTCTGGACAGTAGTTAAAATCTTTGGTTTGCCTCAGATAACCTGGGTAAGAAATATGTCTTCTTCATTTTCTAACAAGTCTTAAATTCATTGATATTAGCACTGATTCTCTTGATACACGATCCCCTCTTGTTAGCAGCATGCTGTTTCTGATGGCATTTGTTCCTTGTAATCTGAACAGTCTAGGATAAAAAGTGTTTTGTTCCCTGTTTCACACCTGTCATCTCTGTTATTTATTTGGAACCTTTATGAATTAGTTGGGTCTCCTTCGAAGAGGCTAAAATGCTGTAGCATATTGAAAGATACTGTTCTATAAAGCTATCAGTTGTTGTCATCCTTGCACGGTTTCTTTGCACCAGTAATGATTTTCCTGAGCACGGTACAAACTGCTGCTGGAATCTTGATAACATTTATTGTTGTTGTTTAAAAGCACTCTACACTGGCTTCTTCATGGTGGTCTCCAAGATCCTGTGATCAGAGCATGTGTCCAGCCTGTGCCCAAAGCCAAACAGATTTAATTACAGCTAGTAAGGTATAACACAGCTAGTTGCTAGTAACGTAACATAGCTAGTAGCTGTTTCTCTACCTAAAGTTTTAGACCTTCCCTGCATGTCTTTGCTTCACTAGCAATTGCCTGTTTAAAAAACACCCGTTCACCTCAGGTGACATTCAGGTGTTTAATAACATAAGAATACTTATCTATAAGAAAACTTCTTTGATTTTCATGATTTTTTTTCCCTTGAGTTCAGCATGTTGCATTACTTTTGCATTAATTCTCACAACAGTTCAAAGGATTTCAGAGGTGTGAGGATTCTATTAGCACAGAACGTGTGACGTCAGAGGAACATTTTACCAAGAAGATTGTCTTACCAACACGGTCTACCAGGTCTTGCAGGTCCAATAAAAAGGTTCAAAGAAGGGAATAACTACCAGCAGTGGTGCAGATCAAATTAGGGATTACTTGAGGCAATATGATCCATATAAACCTCATGGAGCCTGTTGCGCTGGATGCAGATCCAAAGGTTCTGTCAGATCTGGCTGGTATGATAGGGATGCCATTCTCTATAATCTTTGAAATGTCATGGAGACTGGGAAAGGTTCCTGACTATGAGTGAAAGATAATGTGCTTATCTTCCAAATGGACAGTCCAAGGAACTACAGGTTGGTTATCCTCATTTTAGTCCCTCGGAAAATTATGAAGTGAATCCTCTAGGAACACCTTTATGGGCACTTGGCTGTGGCTGGAAACCATCAGAGGGATTTATCATAGGTTTAGTTTCTGTTATAAAATAACTGAATTATTTGTAGATGAAGGAGGAGAATTGGATGCCATTCACCTTGACTTCAGCAAAGTTTTCAACATTATCTCCCAAATTGGGATATTATGGTTTGAATGGATGGTTTTTACCTAGATGGGTAAAAACAGTAGTGGGATGATTTGAGCTTAGAGAGTAGAAGTTATTGGGTTGTACTATTCCTGGAGGCCAGTAATAAGTGGAGTACTATAAGACTCTATTCTGGAACATCTTATTTAACATCTTCATCAATGGAGACAACAGGAGAGGAGAAAATGGAATTAAGTCTCCTGATGACCCTGGGCTTTGGGGGCACAAGTCAACACACCTAAGGACAGGATTGCATAGACTTGCTTAAGGAATGAGAAAAGAGAAATATCTTTAAGTTCCATAAGAATAAATGTAGAGTCATATATTTAGGAAGCAATAAAACAATTCAGGTTGGCAACTGACTGGCAGAGGGGCATCTCTGCTGAAATGGACCTGGAGGACATAACAGATAGCAATAACATGAGCCAGAAGTGTGCCCTGGTGACAGAGATACTTGATTATATTAGCAGGAAGACAGCTAGCAGCCTGAGTAAAGTATCATTCCCATTTACTTGATGCTCATTAAACAATATCTAGAACCCTTTTGTCCCTCCAATAAAAGAAAAGACATCGATGAAAGGGAGTGAGCTTGGGAGCAAGGCATCATGGTAGTCATGGACTGGAGTGAGGAAGTGTCAAAGAAACAGGACTTATCCAACAGGATAAGCGATGGTTTGGAAGGACTTAACAGCTGCCCCATAGCACCTATGGGGAGGTAATGAGAAGGTGGACTCAGGCTCTTCAAAGTGGCACATTGAAAGAGGACAAGAGACAAAGGGAATAAGTTGAAACAAGGACTGTTTGCATTGGATATAAAGAAAAAACTTTCACTTTGAGAACAACCTATCTGTGAAACAGGTTCCTGAGAAAAGGGTGCAGTTTTCATCTTTGGACATTTTAAGGCCCAGCTGGAGAGCTACTTGATTTGATCTCATAGTTGACCCTGCTTTGAGGAGGAAGTTGCACTACAGACCTCCTGACATGTCTTTCAACCTGAATTATCTTCTGTTCCTATAATTACTCACCTCTTTCAATGCCCTTTAGTCTAGGCATTTCTGTAAAGGTTTCAAATTTCTCAATTCTCCTCAATTTTTTTTTTTATGTACAGTATTTTGCTTCTGATACATCTTCAGAGATGATTGTTGATTGATGCCAGTTTTCTTCTCCCACAGAAGAACATATCAGATATAAACACAGTATTAAATAAAAGGACAAACTGTAGCCCTTGAAGTAAACTGTCCTTATTAGTAAGTTAAAATTTTTGAGGATTTAGAGGATAAATCTAAAAGAATTATATCACAAAATGGTTAGTCATCTTAGGATTGTGATTGCATAGCATAAACTATTGTGGAGGGATACAATTCAAAATTCAATTACCTATATTTACCTAAATTTAGGTGCTTGTGTATAAACGGATTGTTTTAGCTGCTAGTATAATCTATTGGCTTTTAGCTATCAGAACCTAAAGAGTGATTCTGCTGCCCAATCAAAAAGGGTTTGAGTCATGTATCTAAACATGTCCTAAATTTTCCCAGCTAGGCTGTTATTCTGCTCTTAAATTAAATTATCAATCAGGTGGCATTGACATATGGAAACACATCCGGCCACAATGCCATCAGGATGGTTAAGAGGTAGGAGGAGAAAATCAGCTCTCACATATGGAATCATACAAAACCAAGGTGTGTTTAACCTTTTGGAAGGCTGAGGGGAAATCCTTTTGCAGTCTACAACTACGTAATGGGAAGGTGTAAATAAGACTGAATGTGACTCCTCTCAGAAGCACACAGGGATACATAGTACAAGAAGCAGTAGACCCAAGTTACAGTACGAAAATTTTTCCTCAGTATAAGGAAGAACAATTTTGCAATGAGGGCAAGTGT
This sequence comes from Crypturellus undulatus, assembly GCA_013389825.1. Classification (NCBI taxonomy): domain Eukaryota; kingdom Metazoa; phylum Chordata; class Aves; order Tinamiformes; family Tinamidae; genus Crypturellus; species Crypturellus undulatus. The sequence continues at coordinate 65,801 of VWPW01026043.1, read as the reverse complement.
AATAAGTTTCTCGGTGAAATTGTGGTATCTGCCTTCTTAGAGGGACTTAAAAGATGACTGGACAATTTCCTGAGCAACTTACTTTTGAACTAAATGGCCTCTAGAGATCCCTTACAACCTAAATGATTTTATGAAAATTCTGGTTTAGTCCACAGTATAATAGGAAGAACCCTCAGGCTTAATTTCTAGTGTTGTAGTCAATTGTAAAGTAGATGATAAATTTGATAAAATGAGAATGCTATCATTCCAACAAAACAGTGAAAGCCAAGTAAAATAGCTGATTTTAGAAAAGCAGTGGAAAGCTTTCCAAGTTTAATCACTAATTTCTGGCTCTAATACTCACTTCTCCCAGAGTACCTCTTAAAAAACAGTATAAATCAAAGTGTAGCATATATAAATAATCTTTAAAACCTTTTTTATCATATAGTACTAACATATCTTATTAAAAAAAAGACAGTTCCTTCATTTGAAAATGTATCTGAGACTCTACAGCATGTTTTTGTATTTTAAGAAAGGTTGTTTTTTTTCAGTCACTGTATTGCATTATCATTTTGGCACTTGAAGGAACAACGGGGAAATATTATTTAGAAGTGTCCTTGAAGTTCAGCACAAATATAGTGGTATTAACTTTCTTTAACTTTGGTAATTTTTCAATTCTGATTTGGTTCTTTCTGTTTCGCTTAACCTTAAGGAACATGCCCGGAGAATGTTTCCATAAAAGCATTGAGAATATCCGGAAAAAAAAAAAGTAACTTTTATTCTATTTTTTTGTTTGTTTGTTTGATTGATTTTGTTTTATTTTGTTTTGTTGTTTTATTCTTGGAATGACTGGACAAGTCCTCAAACTCCTCTGTGAAAAAAAAAATGAATGTGTAAAACCCAGGAGGGAGCATCATGGGGAAAACAGATACTTTGATCTCCTTACCGATTCATGGAAAGTATGTAGGCCCATATTAACATTTTTTCAACATAGCTGTCACAACAAAAAACACAATCTGGTGTTTATTGAGTCCTACGGGTTGTACAATTTGAGAATTCTCACAGACAAAGATGGAAGAAATGATCTTCACTTCCTATACCTATATTCTCTTTTAACAGTGATCAGTACTCTACAAAAAAATTGTGATACCTGAAGAAGTAGAAGAAGAAAAAATATTTTGAAGCAGAGTCAAGAAGTCCAGATTACAAGAGTCAGTATTGTATACTGTTCTGACAGTGTTTTTTCTTTCCATTCCTCCCTAATTTTATGCTCCATATTAGCCGCAGGTATAGTAACAGGTAGCTACTGAAAATCCAAGAAAAGGGTAAAAGGGAACCATTAGCTTTAATATCCTGTAATACAAACGAGTCATTGCTTATTAAAGTATCATAGGGTCATCAAAAGAACATCTACTTGCCTTCAGGTAAGAGTAACTGTACTTAAGCCATTCTTGGCAGGTGTTTGTCTCATGCATTTTTAAGAATTTCCAGAAATGATGATTCCACAGGTTTCATGGATAATATTATTGTGGTGGTTGTTTTTCAATATGCACACATTCTTATTTTTGTACATCAAAAAAAAAAAAAAAGTAAATCTCTCACATGCAATTTAAATCTATCTTTAGTGGAGATGGAGAACAAATGATCATAATCTTGTCACAAAAATTTATCATACTGAATACCTGTTATGTCCCTTCTCCCTTCTCTACACAGCATGAAAATAGTTGGACACAAGTTAAGAATGAAAAAGTTCTTAATTAGGATAACTTTGAGTACATCACTGAATAAATCATTATTAAATTTTACCAGTGTGGTAGAAGGATAAAAAAGTCAATTTTTTGCTTTAAAGGTTAAAAGTTGAGGTTCAAAACTGAATAGCATGAGTTCTAAACAAATCATAAAACGTGAATAACCACAGTGCCACTCGTTTACTTGTCAATTTTCACTGCATTATTCCTTACAGTACAAAAATACCAGTATTTTTACAATGTTTCTTTTCCCATTATTCCTCTCTGTATATGATATTTTTCGCACTAGTGTGATTTTCGTTTGGCTTAGAGAAGCAAACAAGAGAGGCTCGGAAATCCCACTATCGGGGGGATATTCACTTCACCCTGGTTATCAGCTGAGATTACAAGTTTATTCTGGCAAAGATTGATGCTTATAGTCTGATGCATTTATAAAGATATTTCATTGCAACTAAAACCTATAGCTCTTACTAGATTATTGCAACACGATTTTATTTTATTTTTAATCCCTGTCTTGGAATGTGTATGTTCTCCCCCAACTTCACTTTTATTGGGTATTTGTTTTCCCTCATCATTTTGCTTTATCAGCATCATTTGCACCCAGTTTCCCTCTTTGACCTGTCCCCAATCCCTGTTACATTCTTGTTTGCTAAATACAGATCCCTTTTCCTTATCAGTTTTTGCTCTTTTTCCTTTCAGTGTTTTTTTTTTCTTTTTTCTTTTTTTTCCTAATAATTTATGTTCTTTCCAAATTCTCCAAATTCTCCCATTTTTGTGGGAGTTTGTCCAAGACTGCCTTTTGACTTTTGTCCAGGTCTCCTTCATATCTTTTATTCTCACTCATAAAGTCTAAACTAAGAAGAAGAAGTCAAGGCTGTAAGGATATGTGTAAAGTGAGACCATTTGGTTCATTAAGGTTATCAGCTCTACGACCTTTTTCAGTTCAAAGGGAATAACAAGTAACAATAAACAAAACACACAGAGACAGAAGCCTGATAGGAAAAGGATAAGGGAAACCGAAACTTAGCCCATAATTGATGGGGCATGAAGTAACTCCAGGCACAGTTCTTAAAACGCCCACCTGGACTTTGTAACTGTAGGAGGGGGAAACAAGATAGACATGAGAACTGACATTTGACGACTGCCTGGGGGATTGTACAAAGCTTAAAAGGAATGGGACCCTTATAAGGAATGACCCTTATGGGAAGGGTCAAAGGTGGATAAATGGGGGATGGGGATGAACAAAGGAGAAAAATTGGAGAGAAGCAAAGATGAAAAAGGCAAGTCATGTGCAAAGAGTCAGTGGTCAGGATGCTTGTCTGACTGAGTCCTGCACTTGTTCACTTCACTCTGTCCTACGCTTTTATTAGACCTTTTATTAGCTACCTTTCTGTGTAGTTTGTTCTCTATCCTGTTGCATCTTGTGAAGACACGGACTCAGTCTGGGGTGCAGAGTGAGACAACTTTATTCTCAAACCAACTTCTTTTTATACTCTCTTAACACAATTGTTGCAAAGCTTACAATCAGTCAGCAGTTGTGGTTATCTTCTTCTCCTTGGTGGTTATCTTCTTCTCCTTGCTTTGTTCCTTATCTGCTGACAAGACATTCCACATGTGGTTGTAGTCCTCCTCCTTCTCCTGCTTTTTGCTGACTAGAAATTCATCTCTGCAGTTAATCGTTTACTACCACTGTCTCTGAAGCGGGCCTCCACACTATCCCATGTATGAATGCTGTGAGGTCGAGCTGACAGTAACTAAGAGTAGGGTGAAAGAGAGGTTATCAGCTCAGAAAAGGGTTCTTGTTGGTCTAAGAACCAGCAGGTGGAAAAGGAACACATGTCATAAGGCTTACAGGTCTTCTAGCAACTGGAGAGATCAGAGTGAGTGAAATCAAGGGACAGCAAGTGAATTTGGACCATAGGTAAGAGTGACTCCCATGTCTAAGGTGTCAGCAGCTGGAATGTTTGCATGTGGGAGAGGTCTTAAGAACCAGGAATTAGAGGGACCTCAGTGTATTTATTCTTTTTTTCCTAGTGAATTTAAATCAATGTGTTTGAATTTATATGTGTACTTTCCTTGACCAGAAAAGGTCATGGCTGTAAGGATACGTGTAATGAGATACTATTTTGTCCATTAACTTCAAGCTGGACTAGCCAGAGAGTAGGAGAAAAACCTCTATTTAGAAAGACTCCGGCTCTGAGGGAGATAGAAGGTGACCCATGGTCTGTGCATGGGTATTAGGTAGACTGAGGGACCATGTATTTGAGAGATCTGCAGGTGGGAGTGTTTGGGAGTGGGAGTGGGCCCAACAGCCAGAAGGGGAAATCTACAGAGGCCATTGGAGGCAATATTCTAATGTCTCTTAACAAGGGCTTTAAGGAAGTACTTGAAAAAGCCATGTTTGCTGTCCCTTAGATCTGAAAACGCAAGAAAAGTGATGGGTTCCTGGCTCCCTCAAGCTTAAAAATGGCAGCAGCCAGCAAGACGTGTGACTTCAAAAAAAACTATAAGGTAAAACATGTTTATGAATAAATATTGAAACTTCCTTATAGGAACCTGAATGCCTAGACAGTCAAGAGGAGGGAAAAAAATAAGAAAAAAAACAAGGAAGATTTTCACTTTCTCCTAAAAGACCCCTGTAGATATTCTGCAATTATTGTCAACAGTGGCAGTGCCTTGTTTTTCCTGTGCACTTCCACCACATACTGACTAGGGTGATTGTTTCAGTGATTTCTGGTTTGCAATAAATCTGAAATTATTTTCCTTGTCAGCATGCTGGCAGAAACAGCATGATGATACAGAAACAGTGACAAAACAAATTGGCAACAGACACTTCAGGTACCAATGTCAGATATGAACTATGCAGTATCCAGCAAATAAATCTATTAGTCCTTAGTAACAACAGGAACTGACGGTAAGACTGAAAAATAAAGACTTCTGGAATAAGTGGGCAAGGCTTTCTGAAGGATCTGCAGAAGGCATTTTTTGCCTTTTGCCTCAGGCTGGACATGACAACAATATGTGTAATGAATAGGTGATGAAGGTTATTTATTCCACTACTTGTAATCTTCAGCTTGATTTGTATACAAACTCAGGTACCAGAGTTGCTGCAAGAATATTCCCAATGCTTTCAATAATATAAAAACTGAGTAAAGCAAGGTTTATCCTACAGGTTTTTGCTAGACTCTGTCTACCAGGAGATACAAAGACATGTAACCCTGAATATCACTGTGATACTAACATGGTATAACATAGCCCATGGTATGCATTGATGCATTGACTTAACTTATTCTGGTTAGAAAAGACACATCTATCTGATGATGTGTCCACAGTAATAACCCTTTGTAATTACTGAGTAGACATAAATCTCAAAAATATGAACAGATTCCCTGAGAATCTCTTTATCAAAATGCAGCAGCTAGAAACAAAGGAACATTTGGAGAGAAAGGATGTGTCAGCACAAGTGAGACTTTTTTTCTCCTCTGTGCTCTTCTGTGGGAAGGTAGAAAATAGGAAGGAATAAACACAAGCAATTTTGTTTCAGTCTAGCTTGTGAGGGTACAGTGTTATCTACTGTGCTTACAATGAAAATAATAGAAAATTTGGAAAAACTACCTTAAAAGAACTTCTTACTACTGTTTTATTTAATATATTTGTGCCAAGTGGTACAACACTTATCTGGGATCTAACTCTGATCTGTAATTATTTATAATATTCCCTTTAAGGTAGCAATCTAAATTAAAGTTACTAGCCAGAAGGTTTTCTAAAAGAGTAACTCTAACCTCCTTAGAAAATCATAGGGGTATTGATATTAGCTCATCATACATTTTCTAGCACCCTGAGGCATACCTAAGCTTTTTGTTTTTTTTTCTTTTCTATTTTTATGTAGGATCTCACTAAGCATTTTGCACTCTTCAGGAATTCTTCAGAATTGTAACTCTTCACAGTTTAAAACTGTAAGCTGGTATATCAAATTTGCTTTATTATTTATTGTTTTTTACTTTATATAAAGGCAAGAAAATGCAAATTTGAGGAAGCCACGAAGTTGCTGTAAAATGCTGCACACAGCGTTGCCTCATTAATTCTCTTATTAACATAAACTTTTTCTTTATTAGCACTTGTAGGATAGAAAATGATGAAAATCTGTTAAGAGCCTTTAGTCTGGTTTGTCACTCAGCAGGGAAATAAATAAATGTCTCCAATAACTTTATCCAAGGCAATTTCTTCTGTAAACACAATAAAGTACACATAGAGACATGCAAGCAATGAAATACCAGAACATCTGGTGATCTGCAGGTGGGCCAAGAATATGAAGTTGAAACAGGTGCACAGAAGCAGATTTTCTTATTCTGAAATTGTATTAGATGCTGGTAGGTTTCTATATATGTAAGGCAATGACCTGCATGGATTCCATGTAGGTTAGAATAAAACACGTGACATGCTCAGGAACATATTTCACAAGAGGATAGCTGTAAAGAAGCAGCAATTCTATGAAGTTTTGAATTTTAATGAATGTTTAATTACAATTTCTGCAGATGTCTCAATCTCCTCATTCCTTCTCTCCTTCTCTTTCCCTTAACACCGATGCTTTTATACAATTTAACTCTGATGTTAAAAAAAATCACTGTTTCTGCAACAGTAAAGTTTTCTCTTCTCTTTATGGAATGAATTTTAAATAGTGCTCAGTTACAAATATTAAGAAAATGATAGTAACTTTTAGTGAAGATAATGTTTCAAAAATACAATAGTATTTTTAAAACCCCCAAATGGGAGACAGTTTCCTAATCTCTTTCAAAAAGATGGTCCCAGATATTAATGTAAATCTTATAGGATTGCAAAACAGGACTTCAGTATCTTCCAAGAATAATACATTAATTTTTTGGTGATTATTTTACTTTAATCATCTAGAATTCCAAAGGGAGCACTCTTTTCCATAACCTCTTAGTTTGTTATACTTCTACCAGAGTCTGTAAATTAGAGGAGGAAATCTAAAATGTTAATCTATGTCTAATCTGAATCCTTTGGATCTTATTTGAAAACTTTCATTTGTTATTGACTGCATACACACATGCATATATAGTTTGGTCATCACTGCTTTGTGTATGTTTCTGTGTGTGCCCATACTATGTGTATTACTCCACGCAACTTTACTCTAATGAGAAGACAGCATACAGAGATATTTCTAACAAACAGGCTTATCTAATCCAAAGTTTTAAATGACTAACCTTAAAGAACTTCTAGATTTAAAGGCTGGGAATCAGCTGACTAATGAGACCAGTGGCCTGAAAATTTAGAACAACTTGAAATGCCCTGTGTGGCTGACAGATATGACATGTGAGACCTGTGGCTGTTTAGAGCAGGAGCAGCAGTAGGTGGAAGTTATGTGTAATATCCTAGAGCACCGACAGTGGCAGAAGATGCAATGGTAGAATGTTTTTAAGCTACTTAAATCTTAAACATCAAAGGTATTGTAGGCATCCATACGTGCATCTGGTGTTTGAGCTACCAGTACAGTCAACAGAGATGTAATCAATAACTTCAGTGGTATATAGAGTCACCTGCTCAAAATATTTATCTGTGTCTGATCTAGCAGAATAGCTCTTTAGAATTGATTTGTTTATTTATTTATATATCTGCTTATTTATTTATTTTACTGGAGACATTCTGCAGTTGCCCTCAGAAATATTACAGAATATACCACATGGCACATCAGGTACCTATCTGTGAACATCCAAATGATGCCTTAAATATCCACCAACTTCAATAGCAGCGCGGACACCTCACTCAAACACACCTGCCTATAGGGGTTCCAAGTTACAGCAAACTGAATCTCACTCCTAAAAATGAGCTGAGCTGAACATCCCCTGAGGTGACAGAATATTGCCATTTGGTCACCAGTGCTGCCTTGTATTTGTGTGGAGGAGGACAAACTCAAGGATAAGTGCAACCAAACAGCAGAAAACAGGCACATCAACTCATAACACCACCAAAAAAATAAAATAAAATAAAATAAAATAAAGTAAAATAAAATAAAATAAAATAAAATAAAATAAAATAAAATAAAATAAAATAAAATAACAAAGTCACCTCAGTTACATAGTGATCAGTCACATTTTATGGATGAGCTAAAATAGTCAAAGAGACCTGAATATATGATGATTGCCTGATTCCACTTTGCTGGTAGAATTTTTACTTTGTTCATTTAACCACTTTTGCTCATCTTGTCAAACACAATACATGGAGCTATTCCATTAGTTCTAATCAGTTCTGCTCCCATTTTCTGTAGTCCTACCATTTATAAAATTATATTTACCTTTCTGATATAATCCTCAAGGTGCTTTATTTACCCCAATATACCAAAGGGAAGATAAAAATATTTTTACATTATCACTTCCTAAGGATTTCCTTTTTACCTTGTCTGTCAACACTCAGTAACAAGGACTCATATAAATTATTCAAATCTGTTGGGTTTACCAGTCTTCAAGCTGATGCATCTGTGATATTATTATATAGCCTACGTAGTTGGAATGGGAACTATGAGAATGTCTATCTTCTCCATTCCACTATTTGTAGGCTATGAACTGAACATAATTTGACCTATTTTTAAATAATTGCACACGTATCCACTATACACACAAAGCCTGGAGACCAGTTTTATTATGTAGCATATTCAAGAAACATTGAACACTAATACAATCATCTGCAAAATCACTGAGCAGTGATCTTATCAACATGTTCACCCTCAAAGACCATTTCAGCTTAAGTATCCCATTAAGAAAAATGAAAACAGACCAATAATGATTATTCATGGCAGTCATGAGCTAAAAAGGCATATTATTTTAAGTTGCACATTAGCATTTAAATTAAACCAGTTCACTTCTTAAAACATATTTATGAACCCAAATTGGAACCAGAGGATGTAAAACCCTTTGGGATATTTGTTTCTTCATTTGTTTGGGGTTTTCAGGGTTGGGAAAGTGGTTCCTGCCACCTTGCCCTGCACACAATAAGGAAGGGAAAGTAAAAAGACGACCCTTACTGATAGTGGTATTTTTACTTTGCCCACTATGCGAGTGCTTCCTTCCCTCACATTTTGGAGTCTCTTTTGAAGACATTAATACCCAAACATCTCTGGGTATTTTTGTCTCTTCTTTCAAGATATTCAGTGCCTAGGTAAGTTCCTATCAATATGACTGTTAACCCAGCCAGTGTCAGCACGGCCTCCTGGAGCTGAACGTGGCAGTACAAGAACGAACTCTGGCATCAGAGCTGCACACAGTAACTGATCTCTGAGGGCAATTTTCCTTGCTGAATGCCTGCATCTGACATCTGTGGCCCTTCTAGGCTGTACTGAACTCTACAAAACAGGCAATCTTGAGCTTCTCTAATCAGTTGTCTTCTGGTTAGCTGGGGGAGAAACACTCCTTGGCTTTTTGTTTTTCCCTCACAGGCCTTATTAGTTTTTCATTCTTAGTTGCCTGGAAAAGTCTATCTACCCATTCGCTAAACAACCTCATAAAACTCTCCTTAAATTCACTGTCTTGATAAAGAATGCTACTCTTTTGGGTCCTAATTCTCATCAGTTCCTTACTTAATTTCTCTGGAATAATTGTAATTTTTGAAACTCATAGGAACTTAAGACTCTCCAAAGCAAGTTCATTCTTATTTTAAATGCAATTTTTGTTATTGTTTTCTTTAGTGACCTAGAAGTTTGTATTTTTCCTGCATTTTTTCCATTAGCAGTTGCTGTAGGTGCTGATGTTCCTATTTAGGATTCCTTTTGGTAGCTCTTTTCAAATGCGAGTCATTGGCCTTGCTGCATTTCTCTCAGAGTGACATGAGGTCGTAACTCTAAATATACAAATCAAGGTGAATAAACTATTGTTTGCTATAATAGCAGAAGTTATGATCATTATGCACACCTCTGACAAGAATTAATTTCACAGTTGTCTCTAAAAAGCTGAATCTCTGATGGTTTAAAGAATGCAAAGTTGTTCGGAGTTGTTTATTTTCACGGAGATAATTTTACTCATGGGCCTGATTCTCTAGTTTTATGTATTGCTTGATTTCACTTGTGCTACTGAAAAGATCTGGGGTTTCCTTTCATTTTTCCCTCTTTCCTTTCATTTTTCCCTCTTTCCTTTCCACCTTCCTACCCTTTCTTCCTCTTTCTTCTCCATCATCTTATTTCTCTTTATTTGTTTTTCTCTTTCTCTCCTGCCTTCTCTCTCTTTCTCACTCTTTTATTCTTTCTGTCTCTCTCTCTCCCTTTCCTTGATTAATCTCTTTGCAATAATATATTTGGCAATCAAGTACTCTGAATGCTGAAGGATATAATATATAAGATATAAAGCCTATTATATTAAGGATAGGTATAAGAAATTTAAGGCCTTCATGAATCCCAACATGTATCTTTTAATATCATAATGCCCTAAAGACCTTATAGGTGTCCATCAGTGATCTATGTCATGTTATACTATTAAAAGTGGAAAACTACCATTCTAGATAAGCTCCAGCCCAATATAATATCTCTGATACTCTCCATTTCCAGATAATCAGCATCACAGCATAAGAAACAGACCTTTTTTATAGCAGATAGCATCCTACTGTGCAAGTCAGCACAGTGGCTCCAGAGGGACTGCCCATCTAATCAGTACTCCCCTTAAATAAAGGAGGATTATACCCCTAAGCAGGAAACTGCTTATCTTTCAGTAGAACCTCAAGGAAGATAAATGACTCCTAATATCTCACCTGAATATTTTCCTAGAAAATGTTCTTGGAACAGGAATTTGAAAGCAAAGTGAACAAGGATTTGAACAGGCTCCATTGAAACATGCACATGAATCATGTCTGTGAATACTCAAGATGATAGGAATTTCTTTTATAGTTCTTATAAAAGAAATAAATTTAGTACCATGAAGCTTATCTAGAGCAAAATAGCAGACTAAGTTAGGCTAATATCTACGTATGAAAAACAGTTCTAAAACAGAAGTATAAATAGTTTTAAAGTGACAAAGAATTTTATAAAGAAAACTTCTTTCTCCATATATACAAGCTGTCCTTACAAATTATTTTCTCAATTGGAACATTAAAATGAAAAGTCCATATAAATTAGTTATATAAAAAATGAAGTTAGTAAAATTAGGATTTTTCTTACTAATATTTTTGCCGTTAAATTTTAGATTATACGATTAAAATGTAACTAGTAATTAAATAAATTCTATATATTTAGATACATATTATTTTTACTAATCAAGTGTATATAGAATACATAAATATATTAATATTATAAAAATAATTCTGAGAAATCTCATAAACATATCATAAATAGTCCACAAACTGTAATCACTTTATTACACCATAATTATAAAAATTCAGTAATGTCTTTTTTGGCTCCCAGCTATCAGAGCACATGAACTTCTAACAGTGTAAATGTTTTTAGTTTCAAAACACTGACATGGAAAGCTCATTTTATAGAGTATAGAGACTAGGAGGGCTTAAAGAACTAGAATGACTTTGTCTCAGTCACAAAGAAAAACTGTGAAACATTCCTCAGTCTTTTATAAAAGCTCTAATTACTGGAGCACTCTTTGTCTCCATGTCTTTGCTTAACAGCCTCATCTTTCTTACAGTTCATCTCTCTGAGATGAGACTGGGCTGCAGATTGTATCACCATTGCCAGTCGGTTAAGGAGATGAGCAAAACTGAGACAATAAACAAGATACAGTTTAAGACCAATCTACGTTGATAGACGTACAAAAACAAACAAACAAAAAAACAAAACCAAAAACCTCAACACTTTCACAGCGCCTCTCTCAATTACAGCAGGTCCTAGCACACAGTATTAATTTCTCACTTATTAGTGAATGAAGATGCCACAAAATCTTCCAGCAGAACTAGAAACAGTAGAAGTCTGTTCTAGATAAATGTGTGAAGCAGAAGTTCAAAGGTTATCCTTAAATCAAGACCTTGTATAAAATCGACCTGACATCAGTTCCGTATCATACGGTAACACTTTAAACACTTTATGTAAGCATTTCATTTAGGAAACAATTACTGTATGGTTTTGTCTAATATAATTAATAGGTCAAGCAGCACTTACTGGGTTTTTAGGCATTAATTAACATTTAAAAATTATCACATATGACACATTAATTAGATATCAATCACTTATTAGAACTACTGACATTTAATAAGCATTTTAATTTATACCAAACTATCCTGCTGTACATGGCTTTTCAAACTACAAGTATCTGCAAATAGTCCTTAACAAGTTTAACATGTTAACTCTTGTTTTGTCTTTGTAATTAGCATGTACATAGAAACCTGATTTATATAGTAATACATATATATATATATATAATAATAACAATCTGCATATATATCTCTTTAGTTCACTGGTAATAAATGACATTTTACAGAATAACCTGTGTAACCTGCATATTAAGATATCAAAAAAAGAAAGAAAACACAGATGTGAAATAAGAATAGAGGAATTACAGTATCCTTGTCCTCTTTCTACGTAGGAATATGAACTTAGATCCTCTTCTGATTCTGCTATTTTATCCTGAGGAAAAAATACAAATGTCCAAGTGTTAATTGCTGACCTCTGTCACCCTTTAATTATGCATCTTGAGTTTTGTTTGATACTTCCTTTGCATAGCTATCTCCAGTTGTCAAGATCCCAACGCTAGAGACTTCACAGGCATAATCTCTATCTTGACCTAATTACACTTATTATCAGTCAAATTTTATATCACTAACAAGGTGCTTAGGATGACATATAAAAACCCTACAGGGTGCCCAAACTTTACAAGACTAATGTCCATGTTGGCAGCTTGACAAGAACCAGACCTACATTTCTTCTGCACATACTTTTGCATATTTTTTCTTAATAATATATGCACAAAGCTCAAGATTCCCATATACTTGCAACTCTGCTGAACAAATAGAAATCACCTATTTATTCATTAGGAGTTTCTTGTTGCATGTATGTCCATATAAATGGATTTTAGCGTGGGCTAAAACACTGTGGCCGCTTTCCTAGCTTTCTGTGTGCTCTACAAATTGTACTGAGCTGGGTCACCAGGGTGGGGAAAGTGGTATGGAAGTTGCCTGAAACAGGGGGTCTTTAAATGGTCACGTCCATTAGATGGCAACATCTTCATGTGCCTCTCTGTCTCTGTCCTGCTCACTGAACTGTCATCCAGTGGCATCTGGCATGTGGGACGGGTTCTCCAGTGCTATCCACGTAAAGCTACAGCTATAGCAACCCAAGAACGTAAGAATGTGAGTAAATCATACAAGTTTTGCACTCAGAGCCTAAGTGTAGCATACCTATGATAACTTAATTGGCCTACCATGGATAACAACAAGTGGTGAAAGCAATCTCTCCAGATGTTTTGGGAATACATATACTAGTACTCATACGGTCATCTTTAATTACAGCCTTTTGGTTTTTTTTTTTTTTTTTTTACTTTTTACTTTTGATTTCAATAAAGTCTAAAGATGGTTAACAGATTTTATGTAAATATTCCACAATTGTTCTAATGAAAATAATAATCAAACCAATAAAGAAAGAAAATAATGCAATTTCACTTTTCCTCATGAAATAATAAGAGACAGGTGAGCTGAGAGCTAAATCACTTGGGCGTCTTGCAATACTGAACCTCACAACACTTATCCTCTTTAGTCAAGTCAGACCTGGATATCTAAGGTAAATCAGTTTTCTAAGCTCTTTCAGTAGTCCGCAGATAATGACAGGCATCAGCAATGAACAGTTCAGCAAAGAAGCCAACATCATCCCTGTGTGGAATCCATACCCTCAGTTAAACACCATAAATTTCTATGCAGTGGAGGAGGAGGATTAAATGGGATTCACAACAGAGAGCATGCTGTGTGAGGTTTATCTAATCGAGGAGGTCAAGACTTAAATCCTGCACTTATGTCAAACCAGGTTCACAACTCAGATTCCTTTCCTGCACTAATGCACCTATGTCATATCTTCTAAAATAACAGGCACCCCCTTCTTGTAAAACACAGAGGTCAGGAGATGGTGTTTCTACTATTTAGATGGATTTAGGGCTGAAGGGATTCAAATGTACATACTTATGTGGCTCTGTAATGCTGAATTTCATTTTGAAATTTTGCTGCTTTGAAGAAATGAATGCAGAATTCATTGGACTGGAAAAAAAGTGAGATCCCAGTAACTGCAGACTTCAGCTGAAGGAGAGGACACTTACCTCCTGACCCCAACTCCAAGGACTTCTCTACTGCTTCATAAACCAGGAATTGAGTAAATCCAACAGTCCTTGCAGACAGGATCAAAGCCCACCTTTTTAAGCTTTAATCCCCACAGAAATGCCATGTAGGGTTCTTGCTCTTTTAGCTACCATGCATCTGCTTGGTGGAACTCATAGCCTCTTGACCCGTTTTCTCCTTTTTTAAGCCTACATGTAAGACTGATTTGTTTTCATTGACTTTTAACTGACATTAGCTAATTATTAACTCTGCAGGATAGATTAAATTTTAATTTTAATGTCATTGTAAAGCACCATGAGCTGCCTCAGCATGATAAGATGCTATAAAACTTTAAACTGTTGTTATAAGTTAGCCACCTGTTCAAAACGTTAAAAATCTACACGTTTAAATCAATCACACTGCACTGGATGCCCCATCAAGGCTAATGTTGATAAATTATACTCCAAGCACTAGCTGATATAGATTCATTATTCTCCAGAATGGTAGTATATTGGACTTTAGTTTGCAGAGTTTTACTTGGGATTGCAGCCTCATTTTTCAAAATCCTAAATACACTCCAATGCCTGTTTTCCAGTCTGCTAAATTGCTCAGAGACTATCATGACTAAACAGTACCTTTGAGCTTCAGTCTGTTGTATGGGGCATATGTTGGAGGTGCACTGTTGCAGAAGTTGTTCCTGGATGTACTGTGAAACAATAGAAAGTCTTTTTTTCATATCATTCCTGCCATATCTGGACCAAATAAGAAGAGATGGATAAATTGAGGAAAGAACTCTGTACATTCCTGCCTCAGTATAAGATTGGTGAATCTGCAGACTGGAGCCTAGTTTGTCTCTTTCAGTTGCAAGTTCACTTGGTAAAATACTGTTGCTTCTTGAATGCAAGAAGTTACTTCTACAGCTCCAGTAAAGAAAAAAAAAGTAGCACACTGAGAGTGTATATTTTAGTAGTTTTTGCTCAGTCAGTGAGGCAGTCAAAGAACTGCCTTTGCTACCTCCCAATCTTCTTGCACTCGGAAAGAAGATTTGCTAATAAACTAAAAGACATTGACTTCATCATTTAATTTTAGCAGAAACAGTCTTCAGTATCCCATTTTTGGCTACTTGTTCAGCTCAAAAATGGCTTTATTGTTGTAATGGAAGTTATAATGAGTTCAAATTCTTTTAGACAGGTATGCATTCATTTTAGCACCACACAAAACAGACTAAATGGCTCCATTGTCTGAAAGAGGTGTGAGCAGACGTTTTCCCTTTCTCTGATGCACTATTTACATTTTCAAAAGTAGGCATTCAGTAATAAGAAAAAAGAAAAAAAAGAATACTGCAAATAGATAATTCGTCACTTTGTTTTTGAGTGAAAAGTAGGTAATAGAGAACCTGGTTGACTGCATGAGGGTTTACCTTTCATATCCTTCCAGGACTGTGCTTCACGCGTACAATGTTTTGCATAGGATTCTAAGAAAAAAGCAAGTGGTCAGTCATGCTCTCATCTCTATGATATTAGAAATAGTGTGTGCTCATTCCAACTTCTTTATCTATGTCTTTTTACATATCACTCAACCCTTAATTTTAAAATACGTGTTCAGTCTGATGATAGCTTTTTTTTTTTTTTTTTTTTAACTTAGACACAAAGGAGAGGCAAAATAATTTTTGGATGCCCTTGATCTTCTCAGATGACTGCAGTGCTATTTCTAGAGGCAGCAGCACCTGCCTCAAGCTTTTATGGATATTTTAAAAACATTTTAAAGAGACTGAAGTAATTAGAAGTATTAGGAGTTTAAGACATTTAAGTCAAAATGGGGTGTAAAGGCCTACAGAAAAATTAAGGCAGGCTAATGGGACTGAGGGTCTGACCTATATGGATGCTGTACTATAATACTTGAAAGATGTACCCTTAGGTCTACAAATAGAATTTAACATCATAAAAGGATGATTTAAAATATTTCTCTATTCTCTCTATTCCTTGTAAAATACTACTTAGAATACTGTTGATTTTTTCCCTCCTCAGGGGCACAAAGCTATGTCCATGTGTCATGGACAAGTATTATGATTATTACCTGACACTGGACTATCAGGCATTGCTGGATCTAGTACATAAACATTAGACATGTCAGCATCTTATATAGCAACAATAATAACATACATTATCTCTACCATGGACAAAATGAGCCAGAGCCAGCTGAGGCCAGCTGGTACAGGAAAACTCATGCCTAAAATCTCTTATTTTTACAAAACGGAATTGCTATATTCAACTTACCTACAGGGAAGGGGCTCTGGTCCGTGCTTATGACTTAGCTGTACCAAGTTATTGTTTGTTGGCAATAATACTTATTTTTATGTATAATATGTATTGTTTGAAATAGTGCTATATACCATGAACAATAACCATGGTAGGGGCCATGAGAACAATTAAACAGTAGAACGGGTAGCAATGATTGTAAAACATTTATCTAGGCTTATGCTATTGTGCTAATAATCACTGTTTGATTACTAGTATCAATATAGCTAATATTCATATGTGGCTTCTGAGGTCGAAAGGCATGAACATGCTTGCATCTATGCTCCTCAAAGCAACTTTACTCGAGGGTAGGTTCCTTATGCCTACACGACACAGCCCTTCACCTTGGCTCCCTCAAGGCTCTGTATTTCCCATATGAATATAGCAAGCAGTTATTGTTTCTTCAAGTTTTCAGTTCAAAGCATCCAATAAAACATAAAGGCTATGATGCAACCTTCTGCCTCCAAATGTCATTTCTGCAGCTTAAAATATATGAATATATTTTGCATGTTTTGTATATGATCTGCTGAAGCTCTCTGGGAAAAGGTTGGAATACTCTTAAGTTGAAAAGAATCAAATCTTTCCAAACCTTTCCATTCCCGTGCATCAAGACTCATCAAGGTCAAAGCTTTCTCTCTGAAACTCTTATTTACCAGTACAAATCTATACTAAGTCTCATAAAAATCAGTGTAATTAAGCTTATAGATGATTTTGACAGTGTCTACATTAAGGGAAACAAATAAATCTTTAATTCTGAAACCTAGTACAGGTAAGTCCTTAGGACCTTAGGAAAAAATATCTTTCTTGAAAGTCTCTTTCTTGAAAATGGTTGGGGGGGGTGGTTTGTATTTTGTTTTTGTTTTGTTGCAGCAGCTTAGTAATGGAAAGCAGAAATACAATTTGGTAGGTTTTTTTTTTTCCCCACACAGAAATCTGTGAAGCATTTCTGTATTAGCATCTCTCCACAAAGCAATTCTGCGTAAGTTACAAGAGATATTGCAACAAAGGGGATTATGGACCTGACATACTATGTCATCTGTCATTTCTGACAAATATAAATGCAAGAATAAAATGCTAGGTCGGAAATAAGAACATATGAGTCAGGGTTGAGTGAAAGGGCATCAAAGGCTCTGGTTCCAGACATTTTTTCTTTGCCTCTGTTGTTTTTCTCTTTTTTATTTTTTATTTTATTTTATTTCTCTTATACTGTTTGTCTTGGATTTAAATTTAACTTCTGTTTTAATAGAGACCAACTGGGTCTGTTAATGTCTTCTAGTACAGAAATCATGTAAAATTGTGGAGGCTAGTCCCAGCTCCCTACACTAACTTAGTGCTTGCTGAAGACCTTAGACCCATCTTCAATTTTCAAAATTTCATTTGATTTAATTGAATATAGTAATTTCAGTCTCAATATTTACTTGAGAATCATTGGTTTACTCTCACTCTCTGAAAAGTGGGTTTAAATGTCTTCCTTAACCATGAAGGAACCTTTAAGCGATGACCAGAATTAAATTATTTTTTATATCTATTCATTCAAAATCCATATCTATAGAGTTCTCATCACTCTTGTATCCAAGGATCATGCTAAATACTCTTTAATATAATTTTCTTCTCTGAGATTAAATAATTTATGCTGAAGAACCTCTGCCGACGTGATACCAAAGGGCTTCTCTCATCTTCCAGTAGAGATCCAAATGCAGCAGTTTGTGTTATGCTCACCAAAAGTACACCTTCAGCACAGGCAGGTGTGAGCTGCATATACGTGTCATCTGAGTGGAGAGAATACTGTCCTCTGGATTCTGTAGCACCTGGTAGAAATATTTCTCTCCACTCAGACCAAGGAGGCAGTGGCGTCAATCTCATTTCTGCTCCATAAGAAGGTCTGACATACATCAGTAATAGTTGACTCTATGCTTTCCAAACCCTTGAGCAAAAAGAGACTCTGCAGTTGCATGCTCCACTCATATAGCATTCAGAAAATGTTTTACCTAGTCTATAGGGAGCACTGGCTCTTTGGCACCTGAGATTTCTTGTTAGATGTATTTGAGCTGGTCTTTGATGAACTTTAGATTCCTATGATATAATGATTACATTTTATGATAATTGTTTTTCCCTTTTGCAGATAGTCTTGGCCCTCCATGCAGTGTACCCATTACCTCCAGAAAAGCATTTAAATTTACAAAAGATAAAAGAAGCTGAGAAATACACTGAGAAATCTATATAAAATTAATTTGACAATGTCTGTTCAAACAAGACTTAGGGATGAGTAAAATATTATACATTTTCTATTGACATTTCCAGAACAAGCTGTACAGAAGTGAAAAACTGAAAATAATTTCATGATATGCAGTAAACTGAAGAACTTCTAGAAAATTATCCACTGAAAGCATAAAAAAAAAATCTGATGTTTCACTTTTGCTAGATGATATTTCTTTTAGCTTGATGGTTTGCCATCTGTATGCTTTTGCAGCAACACAGAACAAATACAAATGAACTTGCATTATCAAAGGGCTCTAAAAAATTAAAATCGATGTTTGAAGTATGGAAAGAAAGGTTTGGTAAAACTCTGTGCCTGTCAGGACTAATGTTTTCTTTTTCTTTTTAACAGACAAGAATCTTTGGAATAACACAGTTGTTTAAAATTGAACTAGAAATAAATCTGATCAAGAATCATCTATAATGAAGTTTGTTTAACGAGTTCTTAAAAATCTTGACTAAAATACTTAAACAATTTATTTAAATGATATATTTGCATAGGAATTAAGAAAAAAAATACACTTCTGAGGGGTACACCTTATCTATCAAAACAGTAGGGGTCTGAAATGTAGGAGTTTGAATAAAACCTAGGTAAACTAAACCTTTAAGCCCTATGGATCAGGTAGTGCCAACAGTTCATAGATAGATTCATCTCACCCTTGACTAAACTTCTTCATAATCAAAAAAAACATTGCAGACTGTGTTCAATACAAATGTTATACATCGATATTCAAGATGCCAATCTACGCCTATGAGTTATCCAGGACATTTCTGTGCGGCTGCTAAATAGGAGGGTATTGACAGTGAACGTGTGACTTTTCTAGGCAAAGAACTGAAGGCCACATGAAGGTAACCAAAGCCATCTAAGAGGTCTCTGAGAAGACACCAGATGTTTAAACTTAGGCAACTTTAAATAAGCCTGTAATTGAAGCCAGAGCTGATCCTATAAGAATCGACATAGAATCATAGAATGCTTAAGGTTGGAAGGGACCTCTAAAGGTCATCTAATCCAACTCCTCTGCACACGCAGGGTCACCTAGAACATGTGGCACAGGACTGCATCCAAGCAGGCTTTGAAGATTTTGAATATTACAATGCTGTATGCTACATTCTGGTGAACATTATATCTTTTTTTTTCTCTGTACATAAAAAAAAATAATTAAATGAGATATATGAATTAACTGTTCTCTCTATTCAGCACAGATAAAGATGTCAAACAGAGTACTGTTTCCAGTTTCAGGCAAGACACTTTAAGAAAGATGAAGGCATAGTGAAGAAAACCCAGGGGACAGTCACAAGAATGCTGTGCTCTATAGAAAATTTGCATCTGAGGAAAATTTGAAAGAAATGGACTTGTTTAGTCAAGAAAAAATAAGGTAGAGAGAAATAGATGAAAGCAATTTGCAATGAAGCAATTTTTTCCCCATTGGTTCGATTGTACTTCATGATCACTGGAGGGAAGGCAAACTGACTTATTTTTTAGTGAAGAAGCTATAAATTAGAACTTTGAAATTTATGAACTGAAAGATTTTGCACACAAAAATGACTTCCCAAGGAAGATAATACAATTACTTTCATTGAATATTTTACAGCACTAAAAAATACAGGAAAACAAAACAAAGGAAAACAAACTTTATGGCCCAGTTGTTGAGGTGGTTTTTGATTCTGTCCAAAAGCTTCTCATGCAGTTATTTAAAAGATCAATCAATCAATCACATGTGTGTGTGTGAAGTCCCTTCAGTCCATGTTTGTGTAGTTTGTTAGGTGATTACCTAGCTTTGACCAGTCTGAAATTAGGCATCTAGTTTAAACTTATATTCTCTACTTCTCTGACAGTGAACTGAGAGAGAGAAGCACATCCTGAGAGTGATTGATAGTGTCCTCTCGTGGACCAGATGAATGACTGTCTGGAACTAGCTGTGCTATAACATGTTCACCTGATAGGATGTCACGGTCTTAGAGAGATGAGCACTTGCTCATCAAAAGGATCTTATTCTTGAGATGAGAGAGAACAGGGTTCAGGTGTGCATCTAGCCCTCAGATTAGAAGTACCCTACAGGACCCTACAGATTAGAAGTAGCCGGTATCTGACTTGATTCTAAAGGAGCTTAAAAAATTAGCTTATGCCTTATTCCTGGAGAGAGATAGACCTTACCTTTCCTGAGCATAGCACTTTTTCCTGCTGCATGTCATTGATAAATCCTGTTGTGTGAAAATGTATTAGTATATTCATTTTCTTCATGGATACTGACACTCATGTGCAAAGGAATTATTATTAGAGATAATCGAGGATGTGATATTTTTTATTTTGGGATCAAGTAGGTAAAATTTAGAATGCATGGATTCAGGACAGAAATGTTTTTGTATCACCTTCTTGCTATGTGCAAATGTCCTTTTCATGCTAAACCTTGGACTTCAGATGTTAAATAATATTACAGTACCAACAATAATATATTTGCATCGCACATATATCTCTATTTTGAAAAAGTGTTATTATCAAGCTATTTACACTTAGCTTTCTTGAATTTCTTACCTTAAATTCAATTTTGATTAATGAAATCTAATGAGATAGATTTTTAGAATTTATTGTAGCCTAAACTATGTAGAATTCAATACAAATACTAGTATATCTAAATGATCAATTACAATTATTTAACCAATGAGTGTCTGATAATATGTATGCTTCACATAGAGATAGTTAGGCATGAATTTAATGTGGCATTACCTCTCTTCTTTTTCAAAATCAACTTTAAAATAATAATGGTAGTTGTGCTCTAGCTATTATATTTCTCTGTATAAGCATTAACCTTCCTTTTGAATGTACAAATACCTTTACTTGAGACTCTCTAATCATGCCTACAATTTTCTAGAGAGCTCACAAACTGAGATTAAACTTTAAAATATCCTTAGCTTCCAGAAATTCCTGTCAAAGAGACAAAGAGGAAACTATTTCCTTTTCTGAGTAATAGATGTAATTCTTAAGTCAGCTTTTCTAATGTGCTTGCACAGTATCTCAGATGGTAATGTCTAGGAAAAAAAAACACATAGTAACTCTCTAGAATGTATATGAAGACAGTTCAGAGACAGAGGAAAACTATGAAAGAAAAATTTTCTAGTACTTCCTAGTACAAGGGCTGGGAGAAATAACAAATAAATGATCATAGATACAGGTCAGTTGGTTTCGTGAAAAAAGAGTCTAAATTTCTGCCTTTGCTCCCAGTTTTAAAACAAACAAAAAAACATGATTATTAAGGTGACTGTCCAGTCCCCTTGATTATACACATAACAGGAAACTTACATTAAATATGAATTTATTGAACAGCACTACTAATTTCAGTCATGTAATTTAATACATGGCCAACTATAGGTGCAATTAACTGTGTTCACGCAGTCGGTTGCCAGCCTGGAGAGGTGTTCTGCTCTTCTCTGTTATGAGTAAAATGTACCTTTGATTTTTACTGCATTTCCTGAAATCTTAGCATTCCAGTAATAAACCTAAAATGGTATCTGATTTCATAGTTATATGCTTTTCCTTACAAAATGTCATGAACAGTTGTACTTCTGATACTGAGATTTTGTTAGTAGGTAATATTCTAGATTTTGAACCTCAGGAGAAGAACACCAAAGGAAAGTTTTTAATAGGTATAGGGTTTATGACTGGTAAGACATATCTTTGATTAGTTTAGTATTAAACATATTGAACATAAATGAAATTCTGCAGCCTCAGGATTAAAGGAATGTATAACTAAGCATGTTCTCTACCGAATGTTTCATCCTTTGGTATACATAACCAGCTCTGATGTTACTTCAGGGGAAGACCCTCGCAAGCTGCAAAGCAGAAAGGTGAACCAAAGAGAAGAGATGAACTACAGACTATTCTGAGATTCAAATCTTTTCTTTTCTTTTCTTTTCTTTTCTTTTCTTTTCTTTTCTTTTCTTTTCTTTTCTTTTCTTTTCTTTTCTTTTCTTTTCTTTTCTTTTCTTTTCTTTTCTTTTCTTTTCTTTTCTTTTCTTTTCTTTTCTTTTCGTCAGCTTATGGAAAGGACCAAATGAACAATGGTAGAGCTATTTTTCTGTATGGATGCTGGTATGAAAAAGTGCCATCAGTAAAGAGTTTGCAGTCCCACAATATTCTTCCACTAAGTATTTAATGAGAGACAAACATAAATCTTGAGTCTTGCTGGAATTTATAAAGGTTTGGTCTTCCTAGATTTACTGTGTGGGCTTGTCCCTGAAATCATATTTCCAAAACAAGATGATACCTAGACACATAAAATTACACAGGCAAAAAGTACTCTGCAAATGGAAATGACTAATAAAAATAAAATCCTTGGTGTCCAAGGGTACTCACAAGTAACAATATTTATTTTTTAGCATTTAACCATTTTTGTTTTGTAGCTTTTTTACTTTTTTTCTCTTTTAAACATTAACATACTGTTCCAATTATCTTTATAACCTTTTTCAAGTATTTTCACTATTTATTAACAGAGCTTGTAATTTTGTTGAGCCCTCCTTTTTTTTTTTT